>JAYMTA010003280.1:0-14601 GCA_036897625.1 Pelargonium cotyledonis | reverse complement strand
ACTTGCCCTTAGAGTTAACTGCCGGACACTAGTCTGCATAGTTTAGGGTAGTAAAAAGTTACAACAAATACTTTAGGGTAGTTACGAGCAAAAGGTGTATACTTGAGGGTGGTCATCTGTAATTTCTCCTATATTTTTAAGTTAAAATTAATATTATCATTGAATTGATCAAAATTTTGTATGAGACGCGATAATGGATATGAGAGTATTCATGAATAAACTACACGCGCGTGCGCGCACACACAAATAAAAGAATAATTGAAGAAATAAAAAAAAACTATGAGCATTGTAATTGTATGTTAAATTATAATATACTCCTTTCTAGAAATACTATGTGTCTAGAATGCAAACATTTATCTCATGCAAGATGGCAAGTGTCCAAACATTCAAACAATTATAACATCCAACCGCACAATGTCATTTAGGTGTTTAGAGTATAGAACTCCAATATCCCTATAAATATATATGTATGTATTATATTGTAAAAATCATCCAGAAGAGAATTGGTAGCTCACATTAGTATTGTTTTAATTACACGTTGTTCATTTTTTGTTTCGAACTTAAAAATTGGGTGTGGGTTGAATTGAGATATTTCATTTAATGAGATAAATATAATTTTTTTCAATATTATTAGACGCTCTGGCCCGCCCAGAACTCTACTTAGGTACTTGCAAGACTGCAAAGTTTGGCCATAAAGCTCCAAATGGACTCCTGTCTTTAATTGAAAAAGAGAAGGGTAGCTATTCCCTTAAACTTGGGGAAGTAATCCCCAGAGAAGAGACTGACATCGGAAAATATGTCTTCTCCCAAACAGCTTCATCTAAGGTGAACTTGTTGAAAAGGTGCGTTGACGAGGCAACAAAAGCAGTATTGTGTGATCAAATACCTCGGAGAAGAGACTGACATCGGAAAATATGTCTTCTCCCAAACAGCTTCATTTGAGGTGAACTTCTTGAAAAGGTGCGTTGACGAGGCAACAAAAGCAGTATTGTGTGATCAAATAAACAACACGGTATCATTAGTCCTCCTTGACAACAACTAATTGCTCTTACAACTCGATATCCTAATTCGCCCTGGTAAAAAGAAGGAGAATGATCGTCGCTAGCCTTGGATGATCTATCAAAAAGTCACTCTTTTCATGGAGCGCATGTGCCTCCCCAAAGAGTGATGCATACATTGAGCAAGCAGCGCGAGTTCACCTACTTTTCCAAGCAGCGGTCAAAGTATGTTTTTGCTCCAAGTACCATATCAACTATGGATTTACTGGAGGTTATCTGTAGCAAGTCCTCCATTAAAACAATATGTGCTTAGTAAAATCATTATGTGCTTAGTTGCATTCGATGAATATACTATTTTATTAAAAAACACAAAAAAAAATTTATAAATTAATAGGTCAAAAAAATATAAAAATATAAATTGAATTTAGAGGAATAGGGTGGGCCTATACCTACTACGGCCCACCCTTAGCTCTGCCTCTGGTTGTTCGCCACCCGAAATGGCTTGCGAGGTTAGGATAATAGCTTTCAAGTTGTTCTCATTAATGGGTGTGATAGATTGTCTTTGTCATTCATTCCACATGTTAGGGAATTTTCTAGAAATTACTTTAAGTTTGAATGTCTGCTTGAGTATTTTGTACCTTTGATCTCAACATGCGTGAGGTGAGACATTGTTAACGAAGACCCCAAATACGTTTTTGAGATGCTGCCTCTGGAGTGTAAATAAGGTCTCGACCAGAATTGAAATCACATAGCTACAAAAAGTTTTAAGAGAGTAATAAAATCTTGAACTCGTCTGACGTCTTTAAACGGCACGCTCGAGAAGATAGAGCTCAAACCACAAATGGGCCCCAAAGAGGACTCCACCTTGTCAACAACCCACCATGCATCGACACGTGACATAAACTTTTTGTAAGTATAAATACATTTTTATTTGTAAGCGTCCAGGGAAGGATTAATGCACATATTGCATCAGGTTGCGTCCTGTTATTTGTGGTGAACAAAAGAAATTGATGGTCTCCAAGTTAGGCGGAGACCTTAGAATTGACTTAGGGATGCAAGTTGACGACTCATCATGTTTTCTAAGTGTTGTGAGTTTTTGCGGGGCCTCGAAAATAGATCAACGAGCAATCAAATTAGTTAAACATTCCTCAACGAGCTCAACTTTGTCACAACAATATTGTATTCAATGACAATCCTCATTGTGACAAGTATTGTCCAATAGTTATATCTCATCTTGACATTGCGTTGTCCGATGTGTGGGAAGGTGTTTCGTTCGTGCAAGTTACTTGATCGCATGCATGAGTTTCAAGAGCGAGTCTTCGGGTGCCTAATGTGGAGGAACACTTCGGGTACAAGTCTGAGGGAGGGAGTCTTGGGACCAATGAGCGAATGATGTGACGCTTGGCCACCATTTTTAGTTTCACTATGCCTTCTTTGTTGAATATTGCCAAAATTGAAAGTCACCAATCTGCAAATCCCATCTTCACATAACTTTGATTTATATAATTTATCTGAATTAGTGCTAAATTTTTGGCATTTTTCAAACAAATTGGTTTTTGTACGCATGAAGGCTCAAAACTAAACCATATTATCAACATAGAATTTTAAAACATATAATAATAATACACATCAAGAATTGCTCGTGAATAATACCTACTGGTATATTAGAGACCAATTGTTGATGCTATACACAATGAGATAAATAAAGGGAACATCTCATCAGTCTCTCTTTTTCAAATGTCATCTCCAATTGAATTCAAAACCTATTTTACAATGCGGCATCTCGCAAACCATCCGTCCAACGATTCCAAAAAAGTCATTTCTTCGTGCCTCATTTGAACCAGCAACTCGTAATGACGATTGCTACGAGGAAACAAGACCAATTGTTCCAACACCAGTGCAGCATAAAGCACCTATGACAAGAAAAAAGGCCACAGATTTGATACCATCGTTCCGCTGTAATTTGATGCTAAGGTCATGATACGTCATCCAAGTTCTGGTTTTTTTACTTCCATGGAATATATAGGATAACCATATAAGCTTGACAAAAGAGTAGTTGGTAACAGCTTTTTCCTTGGAATGGAGCCTTGCAAGTTGCTTTCGGAATGCAACATGAACACCCCTCATATTCTAAGAATCCGACTTAATTTGTAAACCTGCATAGATTAAAATCATAGTTCCACATCAGACTACATGGTCGTCTACTTTAGCATGAAGAAATAGTTTTGTACCCCAAAACATCACAACACATGGAGCTCATAAGCTCTAATTGACTATAAAGTTCCTAATCGGATGTGGTTGCATACGCGTACCTGTTGAAGACGATTTCATTGCTTGAGACCAGATGAACCAAGGGGAATGGAGAAGAAATAGAAAAGAAAAATATCGCTAACAGAAGAGTGAGGTCACCAATGAACTTTCGACAAGTTTTTCAGGACCACTTGCAATACAACAGCAAGTTTGCAATGGTCGTGATTGATGGACAACTAGGAACAGATCTGATTAGTGAAGCCAGAGCCAGGTTTTGAAGAATTTCTAGAATTTTTCAAACTGAAACCTATAGCTCTTCCTATAACTTAACGTCATCAGTTCCATTTAACTTTCCATTAGGATAGTAATAAATCTGCAAATCACAAGTCATCAAAAATACAATAATTAAAGTCAAAACTACCAACCTGGGCAGTCCTACGAGGAAGAGGAACTTCTAAACAGTGCCGAAATCCGTCAACTCTGTGAAGGTATTGATGGAAAATCTCAATTTAAGTAACTAAAAAGATGCGGAAAATAAATGTTAGGAAGGTATGGAAAGATACGATAATGACAAATAAATACCTTCTGCTAATGGTTCTTTGAATGTATTGGTCATCCTTTAGAAGACCTTCACCTCCATACCTTTTCTCGTCGGTATTTAGTATAACCTGCACCATTACAAAAATCATTCTTATATGACAGCCTGTTACCAGGATGCAAAAGCGCACACAGATCACATACACATGCAGGCATTTTTTTTTTCTTCTTTTGGATCTCAGGATATATGTTTAACAATGCTTGTCCATTCATTCATGACAGCACCCAAATGGTGAACAAATTTATAGGCAACAATAAATGATGACAAACTGGCAGCATATCATCTATAAATTGGATAAGAAAACAAAAACAAATTACAAATTGGTGGCAAATAACCACTTACTTGATACTCGCCAGCCTCTTCTACACCCACAGCGTATCTATCATAAGAATCTGTGGGGTGAAAATTGAATATGAAAAGAAGAGGGCCTCTGCAGTAAGTAATTACCTGCAAATAGCAGAAAGGCATGTTGTTTTCTGAAAAATGTACACAGAACATGACCACTACATACTATTCTGTTTCCTGGGAAGAGGGCACTGTACATTAAGAAATTACAACTGGACCCTAGAAAACCCCCACCCACCCTAAATAAGGAACAACAGAAAAAAAAAATGTAAAGTAAGGGTTGAACTCAAGTTATGAAGCTCAACTGTGCCCAGACTTTAGACTACTTTTTTTTTTTTTTAATAGTATAATTAAAGTTCTCATCATCCAACAAAACTAATTAGTTGAGCTACACAATCGGGGGTAGCTCTCCCCTTTAAACCCCACCCCACCCAACGCAATGGGATTTGAACCCACGATCTCCCACATAGAGATATGTGTTCTTAACTATTGCGCCATCCCCTAGGGGACGACTTTAGACTACTTGAACAGCATATTGCAAAAGAAATAGAAAAGGAAAAGGAAAAAAATGGTAGGGAAAGAAGTCAAGCTAATTTCCCAACACCATAAAATGCACATAAAAAAGAGGTGAATGAATAGGAGAGAGTACTATACCATGCTAGCGTCATTAACATGATGAATGTTGGGTAAAGCTCTTGAAAGTACCCTTTGGTTTTCATCCAACCTCATCAAGTCCTACAAAAGAGAAATAAGTAATTTTCGATTACCATAAAGTACCGTGTATATCCAATTTATCTCCTAAAAGACCATTTGGGAGTTCACGAGTTAAGCTAGAGCAGTATCCTCTCGATGAAATCCATTTACAGCACAAACCAGGGGTACGTAAAAAACTTCTACGGAGAAAATAAATTGCACACTATGGTGAGCAAGATTTAGCAAAAGGTTTCAGAATTTTTGAAGTAACAATTCTGATAAAATAGACACCTTATCAAAGGAAAACAAATCGCAGTGCAGTCCTCCATTTGACAAGAGCTCCCAGCGACGGTTAGCAAGTGCAAATGAGAAGTTGTTGCTTGGCATCGGGAACTCAACCTTCTGCACATCAGAAGATTCATAGTGTAAAATAAAGTCTTTGTGCTTATTCAAGGAAAAATAACCTCGCGGTCCTTACCTTTGGATGTCCAAATTCATTGCCCATGAAGTTGAGGTAGGCACGGCCACCAATAGTAAATGTAATCAATCTGATCATCTGGCACAAAACAAAAGTAAAATGACACAAAAAGTAAACCAAGCAAAAAGCATACAAAGAACAATCACGATTATACTTTGCAATCAAGCGCACTAAATTTTCCCTGTATCCTCCTTTAAGAGGTCATTTTCATCAAGTTGCGCATTTTAGATAATTATACAAATAATTTGTTTATCATCAATCCCAATGAGGGAGAAAGTTATATACCAATCGATCAGATAATAGTGGGGGAAGGGATGACAAAAACGGGTATATAACATACTTTGTGTAATGAACATCCTCTAAGCAATAATTCCTCTGAGCCGGGAGACTGATCCTTGATCTTACCAAACAATATCTCTGCTAAAGACTGCCCTCCAGATATGGACTGCCCACCAAGTTTGTATAAAAGCAAATGTAAAAATCAGTTAAACACAAAAATAAGCTGATATCTAGAGAAAAAAACTGTTATAAGATTTCAGGAAGAGCTCTTCATGTGGAACAAGTAACTAAGGTGGATGATTACCTGGTTATAATTTTCAGCATACACAAGCATCTTATCTGTATAATGTTTGTTTCCCACTAATATACTGATGATCTGCAGTGTCAGCTTAGATTCAATAATGTCAAAATTGTAAGATAAAAACTAGTGAAGAACTAGGTAAGGCACAGCATTAACATAATCCCACTTGATGCTGAGATGGTTAAGAAAATCAGAAAAGACGACCTTACTCATACTCCATTCATTGTCGGGAATATTTTGAAGAAAAGACTGCCACATCTCTGGCACCGAAAGATTGACATAATAATCAAATCCCAATCCACCTTGAGAAGTTGGCTCACATAGTCCAGGATAAAGTGTTGCCTGTAGTGTAGGAAGAGAAATTTTCATTAAAAGGCAAAAACACACTATACACATCATCATGTTCTGCTATAAGTGAGCAAATAGCATGAAGACTAAAAAACATTGTACACAATTACTCAAATCAAAATCAAAAGACAAATGATTTACAATATGGAAGACTATTGCAATTACGAAAAGTGGGTGTGACATGCAAGAACGAGAAATATTAATAAGTAAATATAGTTCCGGAAAAAAATTTGCAAGGAGTACATGTAGAAGAAACTAGCAGGAGTCAAATGTTTTACCTATCATATCATTATTGGTGTAATTCAACACATACCACACAGTTTATCAGCCAATGGAAGAAAACAATGACACATATTGAAGTTTAATAGTAAAGCAAAACAAATAAATCACGAACCACTTACATCTTCAGCTATTGTCACTATATTGGGATAAAAATAATGCAGTATATCATTTGCCAAAATGAGGTACATTAATGCATCCTTGTCAACATATTGATTACAATACCTGCAATAAAGCAAGATTACTGTCATATATTTGAGCATCTTAACAGTTTTTATTAAAGCAATATAATCAGGCCATAAGTTATGTCCTTGTTAAGCTTAACTAACAACTGATGAGAAAAAGAGTAGCAACAATAACAAACTTACATATCCTAATGAAAAGAAAAAAAGAAAGAACAAAGATGCCTTACTCCTCTAAGTCACCAGTAAAAGAAGCAAAGCCATTATGCATGTACATCATTGATGATAGTGAATGGAACTGGAAGCCATCAACTTGATACTCGACAATCCACCTGCTCAAACATGATCCCGTAAGAATTTCCAACATTACCTACCCAAAAATAACATCTGCAGGTAGTATAAGATGTGAATACACACATTGGATAAAAAGAACAATGAACTAAGCAGATCCGTGAATGTAAGAATTTGAAATTTTGAATAAATATCCCCTTCACATTTACCAATTCAGATTAGAGAGAAGATAGTGTAGAACATCAGGGTCTCCATATTTGAACATTCTGGTACCCCAGTATTTATGGTGCCCTCGTTTACCTATTCAAATTGAAATAGGGAAGTTGGGAAGGAGGGTAAGTACATCAAATGATCCATGAGTGGACAAGAAAATAGTAGCTTCTTCACAGAACCATATAGAATGAATATATTCCCAGAATAAGATGTTAATACGTGTGACAAGAAATAAAAGACATGGTATAAGAACAGAGTTTACCAGAATGAAAGTAGCAATCATTCGATCCATCAAATAATGATAGCCCAACCATTTCATCTGCCGCTGAGTAGGAATGGACAATGTCTAAGAAAACCAGCAGTCCTAGACCTATAAATAGGAAAAGAAATGAAAAAGATTATTTAAAAACAACAGAAGCAGTAATGGCAGGCACCAAATTAGCAGCAAAAGGGCAACAACCATGCATCAAGTGAAAATTGTGTAATTAATGCCAGAATAGCTTACAGTAAATGAAAAATAGGAGCGATAATAAAATGCAGCAGAATGAATACTCTGGAGTTTAACCATGTCAATTATCTGCATTCTGTATAGGACTACCTAATGTTTATCAATCAGTACAGATCCTGTAATTGAAATTATTCTCTATCCATTCATTCAGATTCCAAGGCACCAACACATTACTTGGGATCTTAATCAGGAAACAGCCCATACATTACATTAATCTAAAAATTATCTTTCTTCAAATAAACTGAAATATGACCAATACAAAAATATGTCAGTTTAAAAGGATTTCACTATTAATATAGGCCATATAATTCAGTCCACTTGCAAAGCATATGTGAGATCTTAATGCGTCATACTAAATGGCACTAGGAGAAGAATATTAACCATGTGCTTCATCAACCAAGCGCTTGAAGTCATCAGGAGTCCCGTATCTGCTGCTAACAGCAAACAAGTTGGTGACCTGCATTGCCATAAAGTTACGTGATTGCATTAATAGAACCGTAAGCCAAGGTGCGCCTTTTTTTTTTTTTTTTTGGGACGAACCAAGGTGCATCTTTGATCACAACATAGTATGAGAACAAATAACTGAAATGATAACATGTATTTGCATATAAGCAACATTGAAACAAGGGAAGTTTTTGCTTTTGTATCAAAAGACGCATCTAGTCAAAAGCATTAGATACATAGCGAATGTGGGTTGGATATTTTACTCACTCTATAACCAACAGTAAAATAATCTTTATGCTCAACAACTCCAATCATCTGGATTGCATTGTAGCCAGCTTCCTTTACATGAGGAAGGACCTGTTGTGAATAAAGATTTGGTGCAAAAATGAGGCAAATGATTACCGCGATTCAGTAAAGACTAAAGAACTGTGTAAGAAAGAAACCACCAAAAAACTACCTTCTCTATAAAATCATTGAAAGAAGAAACTTTTGGATCTGATCCACTAATTCCAATATGGCATTCATATATGCGTAAAGACTTCGGCTTTTTGGGGTGTGCGTTTTTCCATTTGTATGCAGCCTCAGGAGGTGGTTCCCAGTGGATTGCATAAGCCTGTTTTCCCTCTGAATATACAACGTCAGAATTCATGTGAAGCAATGCAAAACTATGAGCCACTATATATTAAATAAAATGAAGATAAAAAGGCTTAAAGTTATTAGTTGGGAAAAGGCTCACATTTGCTAAAAATTAATATGCCTAACATGGACAAGCAGTGGGCAATGGAGTTCACAAATGATAGAGTAAACCATGCAATTTCTGGATGTACTTAGCCAGCCGACACAAGAAGAGAACCAGAGCAGTTTAGGCTAGTTCTAACATTAAGATTAAAATATTTTCTTTAAAGTGGAACCATAGTTCATTATCATGAAAGCTGTGAACAAAAGGACCCAATATGCTACAGAAAGAATGAATAACAAAACTTGAAAAATTGAATGGGTATGGACAGTGTGATTCAGTTGCACCCTTCAATGTCATTGTGCTTGAAGAAAGAGAAGCATCGACAAATTGAGTGTTGAGAGATTATATGTTAAGTGAAGAGAACCTAAGATGCACTCAGATAGAAGGGAAAATGTAACTAAGGTAATAAAATACGAGACACAGACAGCCCCAAATTAAACACAGTTTGACAAGTATAGAGATGACCGTGCACATAGACCAGTTTCCACTTTTTAGTCATTTGTAAAGATTACTACTGACCATCCTTCCTATTCCATTAACAACATTTGTTTTCTAAAAAGTTTCTGGTCTATTTTCCTGGCTAAGTAGTACAGCTAAAAGAAATGTAATAGTGCAAGAGGCAACATATATATCCTGCATATTGCTCGACAGATAAATAAGGTGAGTCAATTGATAAATTCTGTATATGAAAAGTTTACCAGGGTCAGGTTGCACATAGGAAGCCCAAGCAGGTACTCGTTCTATAGGCCCACTAGGAGTGTTTAAATAGACCCTGTATTTGCTTCCATGAGGAATACCTGGAAGGTACTTTTTTAACCATGCCTTCCTTCCTTTGCGTGTCTCTATCCAATATGCCAAAGGATCCTTCTTACCACGGAATTTCTCTAGCCATTTTTTATCGCCTGCAATGTTAAAAATATCATATTCTTTTCCATTATCAATCACATCAAGCGGAGGCAGGTGACTTGGAGGATCATTTTTATGTTCTTCTTTCCAAGCCTTATATCTGGTTTCTGCATCTGGTATATCTTCCAATTCTTCTAACGTTTGAGGTCCATTAGGACCAAATATTTGCTCATACAACTTTGCTGGTACCGTAAAACGGTCTTTTACAAACCGATCCTCTCCAGGTTCCCAATACTCATCGTTTGCTTTCTTGAATATTTCATCAATGCTGAGACCACTGTCACCTTTATCATAGTCGTCCACATAATTATATTGCTGAAAATAGAGCTCATCTGGTTTTTCCCCCTCCCTCAGCTTGTCCTCAATAATGATAAACCAGTACCCATAATCATCATGGCCTATGTAACCCTCTCTTGCACAAGTTTCAGTTGGCGACCACCCATTGAAGTCCCCAACCAGTGCACAATAGCGAGCACCTGTATTCAACATGCTTGAGATTCACAGACGACTACAAGGATAGGCAATAGTAAACAATTCGGATAAAGTGAAAGTCATCATTTTATAACTATAAAGAAGCACAATATATCAAATTGTGTTCTTATCATGGTCCGTCGATGTGCCAACTTGCTGCACTGAGTCTGCTAACCCAATCAACTAGAGTGATGTTACAAAAAAAGTAATCATAAACGCCAGCCAAAATCAGAAATCTGTTCTTCTATGAAATGGCCAAAATTTTGGCGATATTAAAATAACTGATAAAATTTTGTAAAACTTAAGTTGTCCAACATTGAAAGAATTCTGGGGTGTGGATGAATTAGGTATTAGCAAAAACACACAGCTAATACTGTTGAGTCATATGAACCAGAAGAAATACATTGAGCAATTCAGTCAAACCTGGAGCCCATTCCATGTAATCCACCCGATGTTCGCAATGACGATGCATACCCAGTATCTCAAACCTATTAAAAATATCAATAACAATCAAATTCCATAAATGGAACCTTAGGCTCACCTTTATAGGTTGACAATACAAATAAACTAATAACAATTAGGACACCCATGGACAGCCAACAAAAGTTGTACGGCTTTATGTTGTTTTCATGAAGTATTTAACTGATCCCAAAAAATGGGGCCATCGTGGATGAACAACCCGTCCTTTGACATACTTGATTGCAAGAACTTGAAATAGTGATGTTTCATGAGATATAAAGGCTGTATCATGCCATCAAAATTGGTGACAGCTCTTCCCTGGACCTCCATAAATAAGCCATAAGTGTGACCCCTGAACCATTGGGGACTTGGCATGATAGAGACAGAAACACAAACCCAAATTTTACACATAAGGCCATGGAATTTCAATGCAGAGAATGAAATCAGATTAAAAAACCTTAACTAATGCAAAATCCAAGCCAAAAAATCACTTGGTAAAAATTCTAAAACCTTAGAGAGAGTGAGAAATGAAGTTGAAGAGAACTACTAACCCAGAAGCCAGCTCCTTGAGATTGAGATGACGATTGAAAATTTCATCTTTTAGATCCTTAAGAGCTTTGTGTCTGTACAGCAACAAAAGAAAAAAGGAGAGATAGAGAGAGAGACAATGTCAAACACTATCCTCAAGCAGACCTCAAAAAACACATAATAGAGAAAATGAAACACTAATGGACATTCTCTTGCTTGTTTTGTAAGAAATAAAAAAAGATGAAAATATAGAACATACAAGAACATCAGTACTTTGTTTCCTCCATGTTCCAACTCACTAAAATTGGGGATATATCAACTTGCCAAAGCCTTAAAATGTTACCATTTCTTTTCCTTTACAAAAGTCCCATATAAAAAAACAAAGACACATCTCTCAAAATTTCGTTTTCTTTCATTTCCCCACTTTTTTCTCATTAACCAAACACACCCACAACCAGCGCTTCGTTTCCACAGTCTTTTTTCGTTTGAAAATTCTACCTTTCCCGCAGGAACTGAGCAAATATCTTATGGTTTATGCCGCGTTTGGTGAGGAAGCCAGCTGGGTCGTTCCCTTGCTCTTCTTCATTTTCGCTGCCACTGCTCTTCTTCTTCCTCCTCCTCCTGGACTGTTCATATTGCGGTTGGTCTGTTGAGGAACACTTGGTTATTTTGAATTTCCAGGGAAATTTGATTTTTTGAGGATTGCTGTTATTGGATGGGAAATTGAGAAGAGAGTTATGGGAATACAAAGGAAAGTGAATTCGGAGAGAAAGTGAAGTCATCGAGCAGAAAATAATGAGATCAGTGATGATGTTTCAGATAAGGGAGTGCCGAACTCGAGCTGTACTACCAATGGGGTTTTCAAGAGGTTTTTGAGTCGACTCGGCAGACAACATAACCAATAATTTTAGGAAATTGGAAATGAATTACAACGGTTTAAATGTCTCGACCGCGATTATGCGAGCCCATTTAGAAATCAAATAGTATAAACCGGGAAAAAAATTAACACATGGCTACATTTTATTTTTCATAATCACATGTGTTGTCTTATAATTGTTTTCTTAACATATATACACACTTCATCGGTAAATCATGAATTTTAATAAATAAACTTTATAATCCGCCTCAATGCTAGATCGAACTGCCATTGATAAGTTTTTACTTCTCCAAGGGATAGGAGATAGGTCCAATAAAAAATTGTACTAGAACGACGATATGCGAGAGCCCCAACCTAGCTAACATCAAAATAAGCATGTAAGACGAAATGTGTCTACTGATAAAGAGTTTTACATACATAACAAAAGAAGGAAACATAATTACTTCATAGCTTGTCATGCGAGAAGTATACATGAACTGACTAACGATATGGACATCATATGCTAAATTAGACCTAGTGACAATAAACCAACTATCGGGTTTGAAAGAGAATTTGCTCATATTTGAGTAAGACAAACATTGGGCTCGATCAGAGCCAGCTCGAGAGAGAAGATCAACAACTTATTTGCCTTGAGAAAGAGACTCTAGAAGTGTCCGATGTTGAGACATTCAATCTCATCAACAAATAATTTAGGGAACCAAGATCTTTTACAAAATGTTGGCATAAGTTAAGCTTGAGTTCTAATATACCTTGAAGCCAATTATAAGTACTTATTACCGATAATATATACTCCCGCCGTCCCAAAATGAGTGTCTTGTTTGTATAATAGCCTAAAAAGAGAAACATGACACTCATTTTAAGACAAAAAATGTAGACAAACAAGACACTAATTTTAGGACGGAGAGAATATATATATACACACATTGAACATCATTTTCCATTATGACCATGTCATCAACATATACAGGAAAGAGAGTGATTCCACGGGTGGGCCGTCGATTCGTGAAACAATGTCGTAGATTCAAAATAGTTCCTAACTCAAAACTCTAAATGAAAGGCTCAAACATGTAGATTGAAACACTTAGAATCCTTCGTTTGTTTCCATAGCTCAAATGGTTAAACAATGTATAGATAGTCAATTTTTCCATACCCAAATCACCAACATCTTTGAGTTTCTTATCAACAAAATACTATAATCATCACCAAAAACATAACATAAAATGTGATCAATTTTTTTATCCCTCATCGGGATCATTAGATGAACTTTTAGAGGAACAACAGTACTTAGTCCAAGTGAAAATCTCAAAGAAAACAGTAACGCAGCACAAAAGTGCAAGAACTCCAAGATAGGCCCATTTCCAGGTCTGGTTCGGCTTCAAAATTGCAATCCCTTGGAAAATGTTGATTATAATCAATACGAGCATCGCATATCCCAGAAAATGATGGTACATGTTCCAGTACTTGCAATATTCATCAACTCGTAGCGGTTTCAGACCAAATATCGCCGTCATCTGATTGTCCATATATCAAATTTCAACGAGCGAATCAAAAAAATTAAATAAAGAGATCTAGATCGAGATCGAGATCAAGATATAGAGAATAGTACTTGTATGGTGGTGAATGTGAAAATGAAGATTGCATGAATTCTGTGAATTTGGAAGTAGTAGCCTTGGGAAGCTTGTCCGAGCCATAGACCAATGGCCCAACCAATAGTGCCAAGTAAATAGCCAACAATCTGGCAAAATATGTGAAAACGGAACCATAGCCGGAACCTTAACGGATAAAACCTCGTATATCTTGCTATAACCCCCCCAGCCGGCAGGAGTGTCCCCCATCCGACAATGTTCAAAATCCCATGAACCTAAACAAAGAAACCTTAAAGTGTTGGATCATGTTAATTAATTGCCAAATTTTACCATGTAACTGTTGAAAATTTGAAATATTATATTCAAAATATAAACCAGCATTTCAACTCAAGAGATGATAAATCGGATTTTGAGTCGAGTTCGGGCCGTTTGAATTTGAACGAAAGTACTGGCATAAAATGTGTTGTAATTTGCGGGTTTGGCCGACCCAACTTGAAAGTAATTAATTGGTTTGGGCGTTGGGTGCCCACGAGTTTGCGTCCAAATTGTAGCTCTAACTTCAACCATCGTATTGAGTTTTGAGTTAAGTTGATCAACACATGATCTGTCACGTCAACAAAATAGTTTAATAAAACAAATTTATATAATACATTTTAAATTATACGTCAGATTACTTCACAGAAAATTTGAAAAAAACTAGCGTCAAAAATTATTTTGGGTTCATATCTAAGAGTTTATGCTCTACATTGGGTACATATACAAAAGTTCAAGAACAAAACCAAAAATTTACCTTGGTTTTATGTGTGCCGAAACAATATATATATATAT
>JAYMTA010003279.1:0-14604 GCA_036897625.1 Pelargonium cotyledonis | reverse complement strand
ATATTACCCTTATCACTTATGCACATTGGCAAATATGCACATGGGTGCACATGGGAAAAGTGAGGGTTATATTGGAAACACACTGAATTATCTTATAATTCTTAATTTTTGCAAAAAATAGAAACAAGACACTCGTTTTGGGACGGAGAGAGTATCAAATTATCGCAAATTGTACAAAGCAAACAAGTCGTGAACACGAAGGTTTTGTATAACCATGAGATATTTAGGGTGGGTCGCGATCAGCACGGGTATGTAGGTTAAATCTCATTCGAGTCAGGAAAATCCTCTGCCAGTCTCTACCTAGACTAGACAGATACCAGAAAATGTAGGTAAAAAAGAACAAAAAAGAACTGTCATGGGTGAGGAACAAGATAGGGCAACCAATCATGGAGAAAACTGTACACAAACACAAGTGTATTATCAATAATTTTGTCTGATTTCCATTGTCAACTTCATGCCAATTATCCATTGGCAAATGTAGCTAAAAGAATTTGAGATACAGTTAACAATTACATCAATAGAATACAATCAACACAAATTTTGAATAAAAGTAGCATATGGAACTCCTAAATCCTCAACATTCCGTCTACATCACACAGAAGCCTCAATCCTTGGCTCGAACGAGAAAGAAGACATGAACTTTGCTGGTTCGCCGTCGATAGAGCACTCGGGCAATTCAGTCCATTCATTGGACTCCAAATCACACAGAATGTTGCTAAAAAGCTCAGTAGAGTTCAAGCAGATTAAAATCCGGTTCCCAGCTCCAATGCAGTTTATATCCACCTTCTTTCCATAAAACTCGTGTGACATCGCAGGAGGCATCGCAGCAATCTGCTGCCACGACTTTGTAAACTCGTCAAATCTCCATACCCTGAGGCTTACACTTTCAAGAAACTCGGATAGCACTACAACGAGCATCTGTCCTCTGCACTCTACAACGTCAATGGAGTACTCGGAAAAGGCTGGCAACAGCCTTGGGTACTCGGAGAAGCACTCGCGTGCCAGATTGCACGCCACAACCGTCCCAGATGAGCTAAGAAAATACACAATCTCCTCACCATCTTTCACGGTAATAACAGGAGAGTATTGCTTGGAAGGGCTTCTCTGCATATTAGTTGCCACTACATTTCCGGCCTTGCTGAGGAAGTACACAGCATCATCCTCGTTTGAGTCAGGATCCGGAGAATTGTCGACAACCTTTCGGCTCAAGGCAATCTCATCCTCCCAGCCATTGATGCTTGAGTTATAGACTTTGAACGAGAGTTTTGGAAGTTTGCCAAAAACCAATACTACCTTGTAAGAGCTCGGGTAGTTGGAACTAGTATTCATTACAATGGCATGGAGAGACTGGTTTTCTTGGGAAAAGTCATGGGTAGGGAGCTCGGTGCAGGATCCCGTCACTGGATTGCATATAATGAAGTTTCCGGATACATTACGGAAGCAGATCAACCCGCCTGAGGCAGCAACAGGCATGGAATTGCAGTTTGAGTCTTTTTGGAGGAGGGGCGGATGATTTAGCTTCTTCCAACTTCTTTCCGTGGAGTCAAAGACAATGGATTCTTTGAGCTGTGGATCGACCATGAAAAACCAGGGATCTCGAGAAGGAATCTGAGAGCAGGCGAGCTTGAAACTCTCAGAAGCAGCCACCGATTTCCATCTTTTGCACACTGAACTGACTCGGAAAAATGAGGAGGTGGGTAGCCATGACAGGACCCTTTCGACAAGGTCCTGATTCAGCTCCTCCATAGAGAAGATACCGTTGTTTTCTTCCTGGAACTTTCTCTTTCGAGACGCTCTCGAAGCCCACCAATCACCATACTCCATTGGTATGGATCAGAAACTTGGTGAAAAATCAACTGCAATTGTAAGGAGTAATGGTGTTAATATGTGCCAACAGTTGCATATAATAAAACTCTACTGTATACATATGCAAATAAAAGTCTACCAGGAAAAGAACATCAACCTTAATGAAAGCAGTCAAAACATTGGAACTTAAAAGTAATTTTATCGGCAAAGAAAAGATCAGCAACAAGAAAGCCAAAAGAGGGCAACAAAGAAAGAACCAGAATATTAAAACAGGGAATTTGAACATGGGTCATTGAGAAAAAGGAAACTTTGAGCCTTCAGAGGCTTCTTGGCATCACCAGATGCAAAACCAGAACAAGGGTTTGTTCTTGGAGATGTGGATTAGAAGAATTAGACAAAAATTAAGTAAAGAAGACATAGAAATGCACCAAGCAAGAAATGGAGTTTCATTGTGAGAATAGAGGGAAGACTGTGAAACACAAAAGAAAGTGAAAAACAGTTGAGGAACCCTCTTTTTCTTTGGCTCCACAGAATTGAATTCACCCAACAAATTACCCACAAAACATCAAAGAGTGGTTGGCAAGAGATAGAAGAGGACAAAAGAAATCACAAAACAAGTAATGATTGAAACATACAATCCAACATTTGCAACAAAATAAGAAAAAAAAAAGATGGGGACAAAGACAAGAATAATGACATTAAAGAGGGGCATTGAGCAGCATGATGACAAAAAGAGAAGATTAGTGGGGAGGGAATTGATACCTGATTTGCTGGGTAGCAAGGAAGATGCTGAGACTGAGAGACTTGGTGAGTGAGTGAGAGTGATGGATGGATTGGAGAGGTAGCTGGTAGTGGTAGTGATGGTGGATTGTGGGTTGTGAGGATGGGGCTTTTTAAGATGTCCTGAGCAAGAAACAAAAGAAAAGAAAAAGAAAATAACCAAGAAAAGAGAAAGGAGAGGAAGGGAGGTGGGAAGCTTCCTGTGAAGCTCTTTTTGTTAGCGTTGACACTATGCAACAACACCACACGGGTGGAGGGGAGTATGGAGAGAAAGAGCTTTTATCTGTGTTCTAAGCAACAATGAAGAAACACAAACAAGAGGAGCAAAAGAGAGATACTAGCTAGCAATAAAGAGAGAAAGAAGAGAGAAAAGAAAAGAGAAGAAAAAAGAGAGGAAAAGGTCTCTCTCTTCTCTTACCATTTCCTCCATTATTATTCTATTCTGATTCTAGTCTTTGTAGCAGCTTGGGAATGGTCATCCCATTCCCATAGACATGCATAGCTGGCTTGTGTTATGGGCATTCTATAATAATTTATTAGTAAACTTGACTAATCAAGAAATGTGTGATGTGCATAAGTTGAATTCAGCAAGAATTATTTATAGTATTGATTAGTTGTTGATATTGTCAAACAAATGACTAGGCTTAATATGATTCATTGCATTAAATTGTATTAGAACACAAGGAGATATTGTTAAAAAAAATGTGCATGGAGGAAAAACTAGGATAGCATTCAACAATTATCAGGTACAGAAAAAAGAATTTTAAATGATTTTGTCTTATGAAATAATACTTATATCCTTCGTCCTCCATAAATTTGAAGGCCTGAAATGCCCGCCAAATACGTAAAAGTCACTAATAACTTGACTTAAACTATATGCTCTATTATATGTCAAGCTAATCCATCCCCAATAACGAAGTCAAGATTTTGCTTAAGAGGTACAAAATGATAGATTAAGTGTCATCTCTAAGCTAAAGTTGACTTCATTGCAACTATATTGAGACAGTTTTGTTGAAACTATTAAATTTCACTTGTGTACAGTAGTTTCTTTAGAAACCGACCCGGGTCATTTCCTGCTATGACCGCCCCTAAACCCGCCATTCATCCATCCATATGGTTGAGATTTGGGAAAAAGAAAAGGTTGACTTGAGAATGCATGAGTGGCATTGGATTCGGGTAGAGAAGTGGTTGGGGTGGGGCTTAGGATTCGGGTAAAAGGCAGGAACTTGACATTCACATAAACAAAGCTAAGCTTAAGGGTAGAGCTGACCTTTGGGAAGGAAAAAGCAAAAGCAAACAAGCGTTCTCTGGCAAAACCTCGTTGAGGAATCAATCTACTATGTAATGTAAGCCATGGCCTATGGAACAGAGTCTATGTGAACAAAAGTCAATGGCCTCCTCATCTCCTCATACAGACACGACATAAATAAATACTAATAGAAAAGGGAAAGAGAAAGAGAAAAGCCGATAATTGCGACCTCTTTAGCTGTGACTGAGGGAGAGAGATGCCATTGAAGTGTGGTTGCTGACTTGTCCTGTCCTCTGCGCAACTCCAACCCGCAGAGATCTCGATAAATATTTGCCAATTCACACGCACACTCCACTTTTCTTTGTCCACTTCCGACTTGTTTAGGGTTTGGTTTATCACATCGCTACGCCGTTTTTTTTCAACTGGAAAACTACTCGCACCGCACGCCCCTACATTACCCACACGCATCCACCCACAAAAGATACATAGCACTACTAGTTTAGTACTATTATTTAGTATTAAACTCTTGGAGCTTCATGTTGTTATGGCCAGCAATTTGTGTCCTTACATGACATAAAACATGAGATTAGTGTGTTTGGCTCTGGGCTCGTACATTTAGTGATCGTGTTGGAGAACTTAACATGTTTTGGTATTTGTGTTGTATTCATACTAAGCCTCTCGAATACACATGCACGATTAATTAGTTATGTTATGATACACATGACACGCCCAACACGCACACTTGATGATATAGTTATGAATTAACTCTATTAAGATGTCAAGCATGTTGGAAAGTATCATTTCAAATGTGTTGGTTATATCGTGCATAATTTGTTCGGTCGTATTCGTGTCAAACAATGACAGAGTCTGAAAAATGTTTAAGGGATGGACACAAAGAGATTCAAATGACAAAAAAATAGTAAAAGAAAAGCTTGAACCAAGAATCTCAATGTTAGAGTTGAGCACTCTTTCCACTTGACGAAGACATGCCTAAAAGAAATGATAGATTTGGAAGGCTGGCATGGGCAATGACACACCATAACCGCCCCTTGGCTCCGCCACCGGTGTCAAACGTAATATCGTGGCAACATAATCCATTTAGTTGTGTCGAAACTTGTCATATTCGTGACGGTTTGTGCAGCACATTTACAAATTTCAAAACAATATGTGCACGACACGCACGCACGAATTCTCGGCATCATGAGAAACTAGTGACGTCCTCATAGTCCTCTCTTGGTTTTCTTCTTCTCCAGAGCCAGCCCAGCCCAGCCCAACCCTAGCTTCATGGGCATTTTTTCTTCTTTATTTTTTTGCCTAAGCTGCTATTTTTGTAACAGCAGGGTATGTGGGTTCTTCTTGGTCACCGAACTTCCAGAAGTACCAAGTAAATATAAATAATTTGAAAGAGTGACACTGACATGAATAAGTACTGCATATTATACTGTTATATAGTATACATGAAATGCTAAGCATTATAACATAAATCACATGGCAAACAAATCTCAACAACATCTTGAAACAAACAAACGAAAGTTTGTATCTTTATAGGGGGCACTTGGGGAATCCATAGTGATTTAGTCCAATGGGGCTAGCTTTGGGAGCAGAGTAGTGAGATTGCTAGCTAACTGTTTTCACAAAGAACAAACCTTTGAGATTCTAAATCAAGACACAAAGATAAATGAATGCGGACGAACGCTCCGAATCCACAAATTTATTTGAGTGGACACGTGTTCTTTTTCCTCTTTTTTTCTTGAGAACATATAATTATTGGTTTTGGCATGGATAATCTTGTGATTTTTCTCTAAAACGGTGCGCAACTACAAATTCTTCTCCAATAATTACGCGGTTCATAACTATAAGATACTTTTATCCTTTTTGTCTCATGGGATATTTTGCTAACATTAGATAGATTTCACGAAATCGGATCGAGCGACCCTTTGACCCACCCATTGGCTACGAGGTACGCGCTGTCACAACCCAGAGTGGTATGGTATTCATGTGAATGTGATGGGTCCGAATCGAGCCCGGTTTTGATAATTGACCCATTATTGTTCCTGGGTTCTGGATTTTGGAACACCCCTAGAACATCTTCATCTCTGTTTTTCCTGATCCTTGCCATCGGAGCCATATCTCTTAGCCTCCACCGATCCAGTTTGCCACCACCTGAAATCGGCGGCGCCGGGAAGAGAACCAGACTCCAAAAATGTCGTCGGAGCCACCTCCTTTCCAAGAATCAGCCCGCTGCGACGTCTGTAAATGCAGTTTCAACGCTTTCAGGCGCCGGGTACTTTATTTTTTTTTCTTCATGCAATCCAATTTTTACATCATTCAGATGCCCAATTGTCTCAAATTCTATTGCCAACAACGTTGTGAGTTAGGGATCGTTGATTTCGCTCTCAATCCCATCATAAGTTTTGAATTAACCAATATCTGGTAGTTGTGTGGTCAATTACTAATATCGTTTCATGTATTGCAATTTTTAGGGTTCTAGTCTTCTAGATAGATCATATTGATGGATCGGAATATTCTGAGCTGAGTTTCAAGAGCATGCTTGCATTTTGGCTTCAGTGTACTGATATGGACAGTGCTAGGTGATCACTAGACTTGGCTTACCAAATATCATTGTTGAAGTGGTATTATGATTGATCTAAACTGTTCGATAGATCTAAACTAACGTGCAATGAGCCGTTAAATCATTATGCTACAGATATGAGCTTCTAGGTCTAATTGGCCGTCTACCCTATTTGTCTCAATCGTCATAGCAAGAGGTACCAATTATGTTTAATATAGTGACCCTTTTCTCGCCTCTAGAAGTGTCGAAGCTTGTTTAGCATGTGTGTACTTGGATCGCCACTTCAGACCATCTATGTTTATGCATGTACACTCATGGAACTTCCATATGTGTATTCTGAGCTTTTTATAGGATTGAGTTTGAGAGTTGAATATGTAGAATGTTGCAGTATTACTATAGGCAATTGGTGTGAACTCAAAAGTGTTTTTACCTTCTCTGGGGTTGTAACCGTACTGAATAATGTTAGGTGAAGATTTCCTTTTTGGAATTTTTCTTACCAAACTGTTTTGTGATGAAACCCAATGGTCAAAGATTCCATCCAAAATTCTTTTATGTATCTCATATAGTTCTACCATTTATTAACAACTGCTTTTATTTGAAATGTTAGCTTTTCTTTTTGTATCCAAGCCTCTTTTACAATTCTAGCCAATTTAAACTCCCTTATTTTTCCATTGTATTTTGCAGCATCATTGCCGTTGTTGTGGGAGGACACTCTGTCATGAACATTCAGCAGATCAAATGGTATGATTTTCACCCTGTTGAGTTTTAACAGCAAATTTATTAAGATCTGAACTTCAATTAAGCAATCACCTGTTCTCTTTTATGTGCACTATTTTTCAGGCATTACCACAATTTGGGATTTACTCAATGGTTAGAGTCTGTGCTGATTGTTTCAACAATTCCTCTGGGTAAATGCCTGACTTCAGATTTACATAAAATAAAAGTCTATAAAACTTGTAAACTTTTTGGTGGAAATTCAAATATGGATATGTGTTATTGTACTAATAGCTGATGACATGAATTATTGTTCCTTTTTTTTCTTCATATATATATTTATGGGCTTTGTAGTTTGTTTTTAATTATTGAAGCCATTTTAGTGGCAAAATGGCTTTCTAAGATGCCCAAGAGGAAGTTGCTTTCCTCCATTAAGTAATTTGGAGATTGAGCATTAGTTCGCTAAATCTCTAGTCATGGAGTAATCTTGTTCAAACCAAAAGTATATAAGCGGATTTTAGTCAATAATACCTATACTAACTAATATAGAAGATCAACTGTGGGGTACTCAAGCTGTGGTTTGTGATTAACAGATTGGCAATGAGTTAGTGATAGACACATCACACAAGTTATCAAACATTTAAGGTCTAATATCTCGTAACCTGTACCTCATTTCTTAGAGCCTATCAGTTATGTTCCCATGACCAATTGCCATTTTAACCTTATAAGTGGGTTAAAACATGAATATCCATGAATTCTTAAGGTGGCTACCAGCTATCCAATCTCAGGTTACCTAGTGTGTTGGATGATTGAATTATGAGCTCAGCTAATAGAAAGCTATCTTTTGGCTTGAAAGGGGTACCTATGGAAGACATCTGATCTTATTAGTAGCTCCTATCTGCATTTCTTTTAAGACTGTTTCTATTCTTTATTTTGTGTTCATTATTTTAAAATTTCCTGCCTCCTCTTACTCAAATAGAAACTTGTTACCCTTTGCCTTTACTTGCTTTTTTTGGAGAAATTCTTATGTCTTCTTTGTTTGTTTGTTTGTTTGTTTGTATTCTAATGTAATTAATGTATCTCTGTTCTTTTGAACTGCATTGTGGTATAGATTTGGGAAAGATGGAGCTCAAGCTTCTTTAGATGGAGTTGATTGTGTGACAGATACAGTTTCTAGATTAGACATTGGTTCAGATGCAGATTCAAGGACTGAACCAACTATTCAGCATCGCCCTGTTGTTGGTGTTCCAGAATGTAAGTGTGGAATGCCGTTATGCATTTGTGAAGCTCCGGCCCTATCAACGGATGCACCCCTCTTGCAGGTATGAACTCTTTTAGAAGTTGAGGATGTCTTGTATTTTCTCTTTTATTCTCAAACTTCACTTATATTTGTGGCAGAAAAAAACCACTCCGACCATTACGCCCCAGGTAAATGTGAAACCAAAGAAAGCAGATGCCACCCCGAAGAATGGAGGTTCAACTTCAAACAGCAAGACTAGGTATAGCTCTTTTCTTTTGAATTCCAATCTATGTCCTAGGTAAAATGAATATTTGTAGACTTCATTTTCATTCATGATATAACCGCAAGCAGTCTGCAATGCAGTACCTGCTTTACTTTAAATGTATGCTAGTCTAGCATCTGACAAGACTTAGTTAAAACCTGTATGGCACAACATGCACGTTAAGCTTGTGTTATCTTATGCCCTTTGAGTTTCAAGTGGCTTCTATCTTGCATGTAGTTGTTGAAGTGTTGATCTTGTTGCCAAAATCTAATTAGTCTCGATTTACCATCTCCCTTCCTCATCTCATTCTTGGTTTCGTACAACCCCTATCGCTTTAATCTCGTTAGACTACACCTCCGTGTGGCGTGTGCTTGCATTGGTAAATTCTTGTTCTAAGATGAGGAATGATTGTTTAGCCATTTATAGCTCTGATGACTACTCTTTCCAGCCGTATTAGATCTTTTTGTCCACAGTTCTGCTCTCCTTTTGGATTTTTTTTTTACTACAAAGTTGCATGAAGTTTTTTTAGGTTGTAAGCCAGTGATGTTTTACTTGTGGCATTTTCTTTTCTCTTATACTGTGTGACAGTTTCTTTGGTTACTAACTTATGTTTTTTTATCATCCCAAATAAAGAAAAGAAATGAAGAGATAAATCTTATGAAAAACTTGGAATTTGCAGTTCTCTCTTCAATCATGGTCAAGTGACTAATGGTGCATCGGATAAACCTCAGATGGATTATGTAGTCAATGGGGAGGTATGAACTTCTAAATTATCTATCTGAAGTAGTGATAAAAGGTTTTATTTTTGCAGGATCGGATAACTTGCTGTGGGGTGTGGACCATCTATATATGGTTATATATAGTTATTTATTGATATTTTATACCTTGTGCTCTAGGGTTTGAGAGAAGCTATTAAGAATGGCGACTCTGCTGCTGTGAAGAAGCTTCTCAGTGAGGTATCCACCATTTTAGTGCAAAACAGTACTCATTAATCTTTATTGGACTTAAATATTGTTCCATCGGCAGGGTGTGGATGCAAATTATCGAGACAAGCAATCCTTGTCTTTGCTACATCTGGTATTGATTTCTGTCTCTCCTCTCTTGAATCTGCAATCTGGTCCCTATCTCTCTTGTCTGTATGATACTAATGAAAGGACCACTTGGGTACAGGCGGCAGTTTTTAACCGAACTGATATAGCTTTTATACTCATGGAACATGGAGCGAGCTTGGATTACAAGAATGCACTAGGTAATTAATCTTATGCCAAGTTATGATTTCCAATTTGGATGGGAATTTGACTGGTAGCCATGATATATGAATGATTTACTTGGCATGATTGAGGGGTGTGTTGATTAAACTGCTTCTGAATCTGAATGCCCTTTATATAGTTCATATGAAACTACTCATACAGAAGCCATGTTCTTAAGGTTTATTTATTTATTATTCTTATCATCAAAACAACCTCATTGGCACTTCAGTTTTCCTTTTCTTATTTTCTGGCAATGCCACCCACATATTTGAAAGTTAGAAATGTTAGGGATTGAACCATGAACCTCTCACGTGTGAAGCAAACACTACCACTCCAGCTTCACCCACATCACTGGGACTTTAATTGTGTTTGTCATATCAATTTTTTTCCAATAAAATCTCACCTTCTCCCATAACACAATGACTTAAAGCAAAATAAGTTGCTTTTTACTCAAAAATTTGTTACGCAGAAGGATATAGTGGAGTATTTCCCTTTTGCTCATTCCTAGTCATGCACCATGTTAGTCACAAGTTGTAGGCATCAGAAGTTGGTTTTTTCTGTCGGTTCTGATCTGACTGGTTACCTTACCTCCTCCTCCTCCAGGGGAAACGCCACTTGATTGTGCTCCTGCTACTTTGCAGTACAAGATGCGTATGAAGATGCAAGGAGATTAGTAACTGGGCCCACACTCGCCTGAGCAGTAGACAACAATGTATTTGTCATGCCTTAAAGCTACAGGTGCAAGTTGTATCTTTTTCCCTCAAGAATATGTTTTGGTTAGTGCTGATGTGTGTGTTAGATCCAATAAATATGCACATACGGGGAAATAAACCTTCTATATGTTCGTAGCAAACAAGATTTAATTTATTAAAACCATGTTCTTCATGCAAATAAATATTGTTTAAGCATGAGGAATATCATTAAGTCAAGGTTTGCGAAGGCGGTGAGGTCTGTGTATACAGATAAGATGGAACCTATACTTTATATGGACACATATGATAATATTTTGTTGGGGGACCAACCTTTGATGTCTGCGGAAAGATATTACAAGGCTCACCACCTTAGGTTAGCAACTCTATTTAAGAGCGATACAGTTTGATTCATCTTTACATGAAGCATGGTGGGACGTTGGTTTCACTTCGTGATAATAGGAATTATGGGTCTGGATAAGATTATTATTCCTTTTCAACTTTCTGTTTTGTTTCCTCTCCAGATTCATTCACTAAGTCAATGCCCAGTATCTGCCTAGCCCTATGCAAAGATCTTGTTTTATCTTTATATGTGCTGCTATTTTTCAAATTGAAATGAGTTTGGTGACGGTTGAATTTGGAGTAGGATTGGAGAGACATTCATACAGCATCCATTGGGAAAGGATAATGTGGTTTTAATGTTTTGAGAACATCAGCCGTGGCTCGAATGTTTTCTCTAGCAATTTGCGCGACCTTTCGGTAGTTTGTACACTCATTCAAACATTGTGTAATTTTGTGATTAAAAAATCATTAGTCCGAGTCAGAAAGTGAGAGAGGTGATGATGGGAATTGTGGGATCTGACTAGGCAAAAAATTAAAAACATGTGTGAATGTGAACACCTATTGCCAGTTTTGCTGATGCTGGTCAACAAACTTTCTGTTCCACCTTTTCTTTTTCTCCTTTGCTTTGCTTTACTATACATTATAAAAAAAATATAAAAAAAAAGCATGACACTGTGACTAGTGTTGCATTATTTTTTTTTTTTCACTTGTAAAATATCAAAACAAATACCAACATATAAACCTTATCATTATCTTGAAATTCATGAGGTTAATCATCAAAACAGAGAATAGGAATTGTGCATTTACTTGTAGTTTAATGCAATGGCTGTCCCATTCAGTGTAAATTGTGGTGAATGGTGATGATGGTCAATTGGTCATCATTTCCATTAAAACAAAATCGCTAGCCTTTTGTTTTCAAAGATGATTATCTTCATTTCATCTCATCTCAAGCCGTTCGTACACTAAATAATATCTATTTCAACGACCTCACCCAAATAGTTTCAGTTTTTTCTCTTACAAAAAATAGTAGTTTTACAAACAACATTTTGAATCATTTTTAAATTTTGTTTGTTTGTTTTTTTCTTAACGTGGAATAAATCCTTTTATTTCATTAAACTTAACACTATTACATCAAAGTAACCTAAAACTGTAAGGTTCTAAGAGCATACAATGGTTGAACGGATACTTACTAGTCCCATGCAAGAGACCTAAAGACGAGATGAGAAACTCCTTATCGAGTCAGGCATTACCTAACTCAGCAAACCAGGGGCCCCGGGTAAATCCTCTCCCCTAACATGTACTACTACACCCACTAAACTCCACCCATGGAGAACAGTTCCTAGATCAAGCCTCAATAGACGCACTTTCAAGAACCATCTCCATCAATCCGGCCCAAGGTCGGCGTCACTTTTTACGGGATCCCATCCTTGCGAACCTAGACTCCCAGGCCCTCTCCAACCCTATTTTTTGGCTCGGCACTATCACCATGCCGACTCTCATCCGATTTTGCACATCCTTGCTTCCTCTCGAACACTGCGGATGTCCTGTTGGCCGTCTCCTCCGCGTCCATCGTCACAACAGATATCAGTGTCGAGTCCACCTCATCCGCTTCATCCCACGCCTGGTCCAGCCCCGATCTGATCCATGACTAGCCCATCCCCACTTTCCTATTCTTGAGAGCCACTAGAAAGGCCTTGTACGCCCTGATCTGATCCAGGTGGCTCAGTTAGCGCGAGCACACTCGCGTTCTATGTGACCCAGCTTCCCGCAATAATAACAGAACATCGGGAGATGCTCGTATTGAAAGTGGACAATGTGCGTCCTCGTGACAACCACTTCCATTCTCACATTCCTCCAAAATAGTTTGCGAACGTCGATCCATACTCGAACTCTACCGTATGACCTCCATCCCCACGGAAGTTGTGGAGATTCACCTCCAAAAAATCTCCAGTCGCACCACCTAGCTCATTGCAAATCCGTGGAGTCATGTACCTATTGGAATCCCACGGAGTTGGATCCAGATTGCCAACCCATTAAGCTCCATATCATAGGGGTTGTCCCCCGCCTCCAACCTCTCAAGGATGAGCACTTTACAGTTGT
The DNA here is from genome assembly GCA_036897625.1 of Pelargonium cotyledonis. NCBI lineage: Eukaryota > Viridiplantae > Streptophyta > Magnoliopsida > Geraniales > Geraniaceae > Pelargonium > Pelargonium cotyledonis. The sequence goes on along the minus strand of JAYMTA010003279.1, from coordinate 1,600 downwards.
GAGTCCACGGTCCTCCCCTCTCCACCCTTTGCACGTCGCTCTCCCCATAGAACTCGAAGAGATAACGTGTTGGTTTGCCGGATGCAGAAGATGGTTGAAGAGTTGTTTCACTGCGACCCCCTTTTTCGGCCGCCACATCCACGTCGTGACATGCTGCATCGTCCCAAAGTGGACCAGTGATTCGGATAGGAACCGACCCACGAACGTGAACACCCTCCGGCCCCATGTGTCCAGGATCTCTCCGCCGCCAAACTTGAAAACTGCCTCCTCCTCCTCCTCCTCCATGGCTAGTTCTCGCACACCCCTCAAGATTTCTCCACACCAGATCCCACCGAACGAATCCCATCGCCCCCCCGGTTGCCCTCGGCTCCCACCCCAGATCCATTTTTCATTGCGCCTCCACCTACCGCCGCCATTTCTTAGAGAATAAAATGAAGAGTGAAAACCCTAGACAACTGAGAATGAGGTGAGTGATGCACACCCCCCATGTTGTAAGAATGTTTTAAATGTTGTTGGATTTGATTCAAATCCAAATCCAAATTATTGGAGTTTCTAAACATTTCATTTGGTTAAATCCAACATTTCAAATCAAATGCTAATTTTCAAGGTTAATGAGAAATTAGTTATGACATAGAACCAAATACCATAAACTAAAGAGTCTGTTTTGCGAAATCTCAAATGTCGTACGAACGTCCAATTGTTTTATAATTAGTTACAATATTGACTGCAATAGTGGAACAATAAGATCAACCATTGGTCTCTTCAAAAACACCTAACATGCAACAATTTCAAGCAAAATCACATACTTGTAAAAAGAATAGGCCAATGAACTACTAGAATTCGAATATGTAAACGTTAATATACCTACAATAAACATACTATTGCAAACTAACATTAAAACATATATGACAACGTGGGGTCCACAAATAGATTAGATGTAATTAAGGAGTAGTAGTAATAATGTATCACAAACAACCATAAATCCATAATAAGATATAAACAATAATGCTACGGCTGCAAGAAGATTGAACATAAGAAGTCGCTAGGGAAAAAAAAAGTTTATAGAAGCACTTGATTCAAAAGAGAATTTTTTATGAAAAGCCAAAGATGACAGATAAAATCCCCACAAAGGAGAGTAAAAAAAAAAAAAAGTTGTTTGTGCGTGTAAATTGCTTGCATCCATTTATATTTTCTTTTGTTAAAATTAAATAAATAAAAAAAAAAAACGTAAAGCCAGAGCCATGACAGAGAAAAAGAATCAAAAGATATCCATCAGCATTCACCACCGATTCGCGAGTGACACGTATACACGCTCTACACATGGAATCCCATAGTGGAGTGACCACCTCTACTCTTCCCTTTATATAAACCCATCTAACCCTCTGCTTCTCCTCCCCCTTTCCCTCTCCGATCTCTTTTTCCGATCTCCATAATCATGTACTCTTCCATGGGCTTCTTCGTCGAAGACTCCGCCGGTTTCATAGTCACTCACATCCTCTACAAAGCCGCCCTCATCTTCGCCTTCCTCCGGTGGTTCTCCTCCTGGGCGCTCCGGTTCCGATCCTACCCCTCCTCCTCCCCGCCGCCGCCTCAAAACGAC
>JAYMTA010003278.1:0-14605 GCA_036897625.1 Pelargonium cotyledonis | reverse complement strand
TGATTATTATTTATTTTAAAAGTTTGTTTATGTGTCGTAGTAAGAACAATAAGTTCGAGCTGAACTCATATTTGTTAATAATTATTTCAAGGCGTTATTGTGTGAAAGATGAATTTTTTATTCAAATATTTTTCGAACCAAATGGGTTTTGTTTTTTATTTTATAATTTGAACCTTCAATTTGTTTCGTCACCAATGAATCTAATATGTAAATGCATAAAATAATGTGTTTGAATAAAAATAATATATTAAGTATTAATCGAGAGTAATTTGGTCAAAATCAATAAAATCATATCAAATTTGATTTACTATCCGTTCAAACATCAAACGTTAGATTTCTTATATATCGTAATCCATCGTTGTTATCTAATCATTAACTATCCAATCCAGACAATCAAACGTAACCTTATTATTTAACTAGATCATCTGTTAAGTCTTTTGGTTTGATATTAGGATCGGAATCTCTTGTCCGACATTTTCATTAGACATTGCATTGTTTTTTTTATTTTAATATAAACTCCTTAATTCCCAAAGAAACTTCCTTTTCAATAACAAATACAACATAGTTACAGTTGTAATTTTTTTTATATATAATAGGAAGAATTTGTTTAGCTATTGAGACTGCATGACATTATAAAATGAAAAAAAAAAAAACGGAAGCAGACAAAACCGAGGGCACATCAATGAAAAAGAAGAAGAAAAGAGCTCTGTATAAAGTAGAAGCTTTACTTAAGGCCCACACCTCACTCTTCATGCTAAAATGCGCAGTTCTCACGAACCAGCCACCGCGTGTCTCGCGAGTGCCCTCTTTACTGTATACATTGTTTTTCTTCATTGCTAAGATTTTGATAGTGGGTTGTTTGTTGAATGCGCCAGTTATCATCTTCTTCTTCTTTGGACGCTTCTCTTCCTCCTCGGTTCTCGAGCTCATCACTCCTATCTCTCTCTTTCCCTTTCTCTCTGTGCTATTGACGTTTCTGGGTTCGCAGGCATGAGCTCTGTGGAGGCGTGAGAATGAGAGCGTGACTTGGCTTGCTGTTTTGTCGACAAGATTCTCATTTCTGTGTTGACGTCTTCGACACTCCACAACAAAAATACCCTGATATTGTTCTTTTGTTTTGTTTTTACTGTTCTGACACCAGAGACCACAGTGGGTCTCTGTCTGTTTCAGTTCCCTCTGTCAAAGGCCATCGCTTTTGCTCTTGAGCTGTAGAGATATTTGGTTATTGTTTTCGTCTTGCCATCGGCAATGCTTGTAGTCTGAGTACTGGTTTGGTTCAGGATTTGGCTTTTCCAGTTTCTACATGGGTTTTTTGTTTATACTATTTACAAGAATTATGCAGCTGATAAATTAAATAGTAGGAGATGTGTTTGGGAAGAGAAGAAGCAATACCCTTCTGAAATTTTTTAGGTTCAGATATAGAAGTTTGGATATTGGTTCAACTTTTTTTGTTTTTGGTATGACAATGGATTCAGGTTGAGATGATTTGAAAGTCGGCTCTATAATATCTCTGAAGAGAAGGGTTTATATCTGTGGATTTGTGAATTGGTGGAGATTTTTATTTAACTGGCTGACTTTGTTTTCTGTGTTTCTCTGAGATTTTGCATCATCTCAAGTGAGAGTAACAGTGGGTTTCCAAATTCTGTTGCTTATAATCACAAAAGTTATCTGCAAGAAAGTAGTCTATTGCTTACTGCATTTGGGTTTGATTTTTTTGTTACATTCATATATTCAACATCAACTCATTTGCTTACTCCCATATTGGAGAATGGGTTGTGTAGCTTCAACCATTGATAAGGAAGGGAAGGTGAGGATCTGCAAAGAGAGGAAAAAATTAATGAAACAGTTGTTGGAGTTTAGAGGGGAATTTGCAGATGCTCAATTGGCTTATTTGGGGGCACTGAAGAATACTGGAGTAACCCTCCGGCAATTCACTGAATCAGAGTCTTTGGATCTTGAGAATACTCATTATGGTGTGGCATTGCCCCCTTCACCACCTCCCCCTCCGCCACCACCACCACCTCCTTTGATGAGCCCAGAGTATAGGAAGTTTACTAGTAATCCAGAGGAAGAGGTTGAGGAATTTACCCAAGAAGGGGAAGAAGAAAGCTTAGGAGTCGACGAGGATGGAAGTAGCACCCCACCCCCACCTCCAGATCCAAATATGTCCTGGGAGTCTTGGTATCCTTTTGAGTCTTCCTCTCAACAAGGTGAGCAGATGGGTGAAGCAGTTGACCAAGTTGAGGAGGAAAATTGGGCAGAGGCTAACACAGAATTTGAGGAAGAAAATCAAGATGAAAACCAAGATAGTGTACCCAATAACGCCTCGAGTTTACTTGCTAAGAAACCTGAGAGTGAAGCTTTAGTTGATGATAGTCTATCATTGACGAGTTGGTGCACGAAAGATACCGCAGATATGGCTATGGTGCGGTGGAAGAGCAAGAAGACCTTGGAGGAAATTGTTAAGAAGCTAGATGTGTATTTCTTGAAAGCATCAGCTGGTGCCAAGGAAATAGCCGTTCTAATGGACATAAGCAGTGGCCACACTTCTCTTCCACTGAATATCAAAGAAAACAAAAGTAAATACTAGCTCCTTTAACAGTTCAGAACATATTTGGATGCTGTCACTTTATGTATTTCCTTGATACTAAAGAATTTAAGTATGGCAAGTTTACATAGTTCATAACACATTTTTACTTGTTTTTTGTGCCCTCGTTTTTGCTCATCTTACCTCTAGTTTGCTGTTTATTAGTTTATTTTGTTGTTGTTGAAAGTACTGTTAATTAGTTAGTTAACATACCAAGTTAGATTCACCTTTCTCTTTCTAGCCTTCTTTCTTCAAATTTTGTTCCGAGTGAAGTTCCTCATCATGTTTTTGTTGCTTGAAATTTACCAATTAGCCTTCATCATCGTATATGAAAACAAGATACTAAATGATCCATACATCTTTATGTAAGTTCTTACATCTGTGAAATGCTCGACTTCTCAGTTGCCATATCTGATAAATTTTCCTTTTGCATATCATCTACTGTGTCAACTTGCATCTTTTTATAGTGTACTGGAGCAATTTATTTTTAATGTGGTGAAGGAATGGGTCATGGCTATTGCTATAATCATCACATCTTCCTCTCTCTGACCTTATAATATGCAGCACCCATGGTTGGTTTGAACAAACTCTCTTATTGTTTTGTTTTTGGCACGGAACTGATAAATATTCATATGGTATATTTCGTTTAGGCTTTACATATTCACTATGTTGTAAGGATAAATCTCTTGTTGTCCTCTATATGTATGTTTACTAACTAGTTTGGTCATACTATAGTTAACTTCATAAGTGATTATGTTCTTATAGGAATTATTTTAATTGTTCCATTTGCAGTGAAGAGAAGCCATTCTGCAAAGGTTTTCAGTGCATTTTCATGGAGCTGGCCTTCAAAGTCCCTTCAATTTTCAAGAGATTCTGTTGAAGTTGGTGATCCTAGTGAGCCATGCAGACCAGGAGCTCATCGCATCACTCTTGAAAAGTTATATTTTGAGGAGAGAAAGCTCTTCAAGGAAGTGCAGGTAATGATGTTATCTGGATTAAATAATATAGTCAGGTGTAACGAAAATTCATGACATAATCTTCATGTGGGCTTACGCTTTGGACCCAACCTTTCAACAACTATTTTGTTAGTTAATAGAGTTTAGCGTAAAGTTATAAAACTTTTTAGCTTTTTATTTAGTTTTAAATTTTCAAATTTATGCCCTTGAATTATTCTTCTAAAAACTTGTATGATTGTAAGTGCCATAATCTGCATATTTCCAGATTCCGGTGATCATATTTGCTAAATTGCTGCTTGCTCCTTTTTCAACTTCATTAGTTTGAATCAAAAATAAAATCAAGAAAACATTTCACTAAATCATAGAAGAATTTGTTATAAAAATAGTGCTATTACAATAAAATCCAGAGAACCCTAGTTTTATAAATCATTGCCTTGAAGCTTCCCCCGTTGCCATTTTATATTTTGAACTTTTGAAGGTAGTTAGTTGTTTTCAAATAGAATTCACCGTAGTTATGTGCAATTCTCCCAACACTTGTGCTGATAAACATGCCTAGTTTGTTGCTTGCTGGTGTGATATCTTTGTAGTCCATATGTGTCCTCATTAGTTCTTTATGTACTTATCTTAGAATGTCTTTCCTTTTGTTTATGTTATTCCTGTCATATGTCTTCATGATTTGTTTCATACTTATCCTGATCTTTCATGGACAATTCTGAAATAATGCAGGAAGAAGAGATAGCAAAGTTAGAGCATGAGAGAAAATTGTTCTTATTGCAAAAGCTAGAAGACGAAAATCATGAGTGGGCTAGGACTGAAAAAACTCGACTGAGTGTTGAGAGTTTGCAGTCTGATGTTTTGTTTCTGCAGCAATCAATTAGTAGGACTTGTTCATCTATATTGAAGATTATTGAACAGGAACTACATCCCCAGCTGATCGCATTAACTTCAGGGTATGAGGAATAAACTTTGGTATTTATAGGAATGCATATTGTAAGCTCTTGTTGTTTTGACATTAATGTGTATTGGCACAAGGAATCTTTAAAGCCCCTAGAACTAATATATGTATTTATCTGAAACTAATTTATCCAATATGTATTGGATAAATTGCTTTTTAGTTTTTATTCCTTTGATCCTTTTTAGGAGTTGAGTTTGAGATAGCTTTTTATTCCTTTGATCATTAGGTTTGTGAAGTCATTGTCTGTTGAGTTTGAGATTGCTTGGGACCTTAAGCTTTTAGTTGAATCAGTCATTTTATGGTATGGTATCCGAGCTTGTCGTATTTGAATACTTATAGTTTGGAAGATACAATATGGACAAATTGGCTGAAAAACAAAACAGGTTTTGTGCTGATAGTAAATGCATGGGAGATTGAACAATGAACTGCATATTTTGTTTACGTTGAAACTATCGAACAGTTCATTCAAGTACATGCCCTGGTTTCTTCTGTTGGCATCCTCTGGTGAACTGTGCATAGTATTGATATCATAGTTCTGCTCTCCCATTTATTATATTCCTTGAATTTTTTAGGCTGATGCGTATGTGGAGAACGATGTATGAGTGTCATCAAGTTCAGAATCGAATTTCTCAGCAGATGAATCATCTAACCAATGATCAAAACTTGGAACCAACATCTGACTACCATCGCCAGGCCATTATTCAGCTTGAAAGCGAGGTCAGTAATTGGTACAACAGTTTCTGCAAGGTCGTTAAGTCCCAGAGAGAGTACGTAGGAACCCTCTGCAGGTGGATTAAACTCACAAATGTTCTTGTGGATGATCATCAACAAAGTAGTTGCTCATCCACTGTTCGTGCTATTTGTGAAAAATGGCTGCTTACTCTCAACAAGTTACCCGATAAGGTAGTATTTTCATACAGTATGTTTTATTACGAGTCTTGCCAGGTTTTTCCACATGTATAGCCTTTATGCTAATATGATCAATAATAAGAAAACTTCTAGCCACCTTTAACCATTTCATGGGATATCAAGGTAAAAAACCTTGTAATTTTTCAGATTAATGTCTTCACATTGTTGCTACATAGCCACATAGGAAACCCTGCAATCTGGTGTATGTCCAATAATTTTGTCTGGTGTGTTTACAGGTAGCCTCGGAGGCTATCAAGAGCTTCTTGTCTGCTATCCACTCCATATTCTTGCAGATGGTAGAGGAGCACAGCCTGCAAAAGAAGTCGGATAAGCTCGAAAGAAGGTTGCAAAAGGAGTTGTTCTCTGTAACTGAGATGGAGCTTAGGCTTGAGGGAAGAGGCCTTGCTGGTGGAGATGCACTACCACCACCGAATTTGAGCCCCAAGCATCCATTATCGATCAAGCGAGCCAAAACTGAGGCCTTGAGGAAACGTGTAGAGTGTGAGAAAGAAAAATATGTAAACTCAGTCCAGGTTACTCAAGCCATGACTTTGAATAACCTGAAAACAACCCTCCCCAGTGTGTTCCAGGCTTTAATGGGATTCTCCGGTGCTTGCGCTCAGGGCTTTGAAGCCATTCATAATCATGATGAGCAACATGATGATAGCTTTGATGATGAATCTGAACACTTGAATAGTTCAGATGACCTACAAGTTCAATAGGTACTTTGGCTCAACTTGTGCCTTTCTGAGATGTTGGTTGCTGGTATGGTCCTCAAGTTGTTTGAAATATGTTGCTAATTGAATATAGTAAGTTTGTGTATAATAGCATATTCAATTAATGAGGGAAAATCTTGTGAATTTTGATGGTACATTGTCGCTGTGTCGCAGTAAATTTAGTAAAATTTTGATGGGCAACATAGTTCGTGATCAAAGCCCGGGGACTCAGGGCTCGAGCCCTCCCATGGGCATTATCTTCTATTCTATAGGATATGTCATTTTCTTCAAGTGCAATCCATTTCCAAGGATTGTTGGGCTCACCTCCTAACTTCCAGAACTCTTGTGCTCTTTCTGATGTGTCTTCTCTTTCATTCAATATGCATTTTATTCCAGTTCAACTGGACATTGTTACTAGGTATCTAAATTCCCAATACAGAATCATGTGATATCATGTTTCTCTTCTGCTAGAGCATTAGTAAGTGGATTTTTTTTAATCATTTGAGCTACGCAACATGGGTAGCTCTCTCCTGTTAGCCCATAATCTCACCATGTACCGTTGGCAAAGACTTTAAAGAGAATCTGAAGCGCTTAAACTGCTTGATATGTATTGTGATTTCAAATTATCATATATTTGTTTAGAAGCTAGCATCAATATAACCTTTAAGCATGAATTCTTAGTTCTCAAATAGTCAAGGATGTTCTTCACAAAAATCTTGTGACATTCAGTGTAATTTGGTTGATATTTGTTCGTCATATCCAAAGCATACGAGACATCACATCGAGTACATATCATGACATATGTGGGAGATGTTATGATCAACAAATAAGGATTATTAACAATGCTTCTTTATTTTTCTTTTAACTATAATTGTGAATACCACTAAAATGTGTTTGAAAATTTACACTTAATTTAAAATTCAATATTTGAAATGTCGCACTTCAAATATAGATATAATATTTTAAAAAAATCATATAATTTTACATTACAAAGTAAAAATTGTCATTTGAATTCTTAATATGCATGTGTATACTATTATTGAATTTGCCACAAATCCAAATTCAATCATTTTTAGTATTCTGACACTTCAATTGATTCAAATCCACCATTTCAAAGCACTAATAAATTTCAATATGAAATATGTCAGAACTCAGAACCAACAATCATTCGACATCTCAATGACCCGTGAAATATCAAATAACTAGTACAACAAACTACTCATTTCAGAAAAAATGAGGAAAAATGAAATGGACCAATACAACAGTATATGTGGTGCATCTACTCTATTCTTTACCATTTCATGATTTATCTATGTATATTTTCAAACATCTAAAATCAAGTTCTAATTCGGAAAAAAATTCGCTCAAAAAACAATCGAGGAATTTGATCAGCTATGGGCAGCTCTCTCCTGAACCCGATTCTTTCATCAAGAAATTCCAGGCTAGCAAAGCTGCCCCAACAGCAGGCTCCACCTGACATATTCAAAACTTAGTACATTTTATTCTATAATGTGATGAAAAACAGATTTATGAAGAATCGTTAATAATAGCATGTACATTTCAGTGTTTTGACTTCCATAATAACAATCAAGGCGCTGCAAAAGAAAGAAAACTACTAATAGTCACTACTACAAGAGCAAGAGAAAAATTGATAGAAAACAAAAGGGACGCATGCAGACTGTTGTGTTTTTAAAAGGCAGTCATATCCAAGATATTATGCATGAACTCTACTAATCTCATTGGTCATCTAACAATTTGGCTTAGAAAAATCGGAACATTCTAGTTTTCCAGAATATAAAGTGTGGTGGGGATGAACTTTGAAAAAATAGTAATGCCATCATGGTGTCAGTGTTAAGTCATGCAATAAAAAAGGTGCTTCAAATGGTAGATTTCCGTTACAGATTATGTCCAGCAACAAAAGATTAAGGAATTCGCTTTTTGCCTCAATGTTACATCTAAAACTTGGATTTTGGATAAGAGAGAGAAAGAGGTGACAAAAAATCCACATTTTGTTTTTGAGAAATAACTGCAAAGAGCCTGATAAATGAGTAAAGGCTAACCTTCGGTCTAATGGGGCGAGCTCCAGGGTAGTATTTCTGGATACAATTCACAACTTCTTTTCCTATATCCCAACTCTTGTTAGCTTCAAGGACACCACCAACCATCACAACAGGGAAGGAGTTCTTTCCATCTGTAATAAAAACCAATATGCACCTTGCAGTTAAACTCCATGGAAGATTGGTAGAAAATAACAGTAAGCAAAGATTATAGTACACCAGTACATCGTACATGCATAGGATACATAGATATCTATACCTGAATATTCCTACTAGCCTAATTTACGTACATCTATGACACGCATTAGCTTGTATATGTATAGATCATATCTAGAATACCCATCTGAGGCAGTTTATGATAGAAAACAAACTATCATAAAGCCATAAAGGTTACCAACAAATGGGTGGCAATGGCAACTAAAGGAGATCCACATTCATCAAATGCTTCATATCCCAACTTACATTTCCAGGAATCAAAACCAATATATTCTATAAATGAAGAAAATAAAAAAACTAAACGATTTTCTTTTGAGAGGTGACTTTGATCTTATAAACTGTACTCAGTTGAATAAGTTCAATACCTTCACCGCACAAGCCAAGTCTTTCAACAACAGCTTTCACATTAAGAGCCAATTCCTGGACTGCGTCAACTAAGATCTTATTTGCAATTTGATCGCCAGCTTCTGCACAAGCTACTACTTCTGGAACTAGTGCTGCAATACGTGCCCAAGATGGATCCGCATAAGTCCACCTAAACTCATTGAGGTAACAGAAATCAGTCTGAAAAGTTAATACCTGATATTCCATATAAATGTACATTGTACTAATATCAAGTGCGATGAGCTGTTTGGAGTTCAAGGTTTTGACATGGCAATGTTTTACTCAGAGATTGCTGTGGATTAATGGTTCCAAACTGAAGTTAGCTGTGTTGCATTACATTCATGTGTTGAAGAAGTGCTAACAAGTCAAAGAACATATTTGATTTTTCACACAAAGATCATTTCCTTTATTCTGTTATAAAAAGGGAAAAGACAAAAGTGCACATCCAAATTGAATTGCAAGAAGTTTAACACTCAGTGCTTCTGTATTTTGGTGAGTGTACATGGCTCCTTTTGTGCAACAATGGAAAGACTAATAAGTTATACCCCATGTTTCTGCTCTCTTTTCCCCCCATGTTTTCGGGTAGTTGTTGACTTCTCAACCTTGATTGTTACCATCCATTTTAAACTTCCAGAAACTGGGTGCTTTGTTGCACACCTATCACCCATATTTGATTAGTGGCTTCAACTTGATTGTTATCACGGCTTAATCACGATAGGTAGGTTGACAATAGAATGATGCAAGATTCATTTCAAATAGAAAAAACTGACATATAGAACTGCCCTCAGGTCATCTTAGTTTTAGACAACAGGGTTTTAAGTTAGGGTTGGAAAAGTGAGAAGCAACAGAGACCTAAGGCTAATTTAAACAGCATTGCCCAAGGGAAAGTTTCTTCCTTAACAACAAAACAAACTAAGGCTAATTTCACTTGTTTTTCACAATTCTACCTCATTCAAAATTTTACGGTGTCTTAAGCATTTAACGTCAAACAAACAAAAGATTTTCAAATTATCAAAGCAATAACCAATCAAAATCAGATAAGCTTCAGTCAGATAAGCTTAGTTCTACGTCCCAATCCATGTGATTTGTAGAGAATGCAACAACAAAGTCTAGAGTGTCAAATCTTATTCTAGCAGCTTGGACTACATATATGACGGGTTTGTAAGTTGAAAAGAAAGATACCCAATGAGTTTATCTGGAGAAGAAAGACTAAGTGCCTTTAAAATACTAGTGGTAAGCATTGTTTGTGGGCCACGACCATCATGAGCCTTGATAACTGCTGTTAATGCTTGTGCAGCAATCCCATAGCCACTGCAAGTTAAGGTGTTTTGTTATATACCAAAATCGCAAAGCAAGCCAAAATCAGTTGATTTTATCATAAGAATATCAATAATGTTTGCAAGAAGAACAGTCTCGTTCCTACAGCGGGATAGCAGTAAGCATTATAAAATCAAGAAGCCTTTCAATGCATAATTTGAATTTATGGAAAAATCGAGGGGATTTTCGTTAATTAAGTATGCAAAAGTTATCTTGTAGAGTTCCACAGAGATCAATGTTTTCCATTAAAATAAACAGACACCTTGCATACCAACAATTGAAAACCAATGCGTGAAGGAAAGATGGAAAGTTCTCCAAAACCAATGGCAAGGAGGATCCTAGTCATGGGAGGTCCAAGCATATATTTTAGGATATGCATGAGTACGATTGACTTCTATGAGAGAATCTAAGTTACAGCAAAACAAAGGAAGGGCTCTATTCTGCACCCTATTGTTAATATACACCGCACATATGCATGCTTTAATAGCTACATATTTCCCAATTAGCACTATCAAGAAATCAAAACGTCATGGTGGATCTTTGACACCACCATCGATTGAGCACATTATTCATTTATATAGCGAGCCAATAATTAGCAAATGATGAATAATGACCAAAATAATCATTCAACAATGGCCTTTGTGATAATTACAAATTGTTAGAATTACTACACCATTCATGTAGTCCCTCAATCACATAGAAACAGTCTTCATTTCTATTTTCTAACTCTCTCATGCTATTTTCCTATTGTCAAAAGTCAATGACTAGCCATCCCTCAACCTTTTAATACAACATTTATAATATTATAGAGAAGCATACCCACCTCTTGAAGAGCTCTGAAATGGAAACGTATAAAGAGTTGATGACATACCTCCCCCAATCACCTAATACAGGCCCTACACCACCAGCACGAGCCTCCTTACCATCTTCAGAAACCCCATATGATATGCAACCTGTACCAGCTATTAAAACACAGCCATCAAGCTTTCCCATGGTCCCACTTGCAAGAGCTGCAACAGCATCATTCCGAACATATAGCTTTACATTGCTTGAGAATATGTCCCTGAGAAGATAAATTTATCAATCTCGGAAATAAAACTAATAAAGTAATATGAAATAATAGGGTTCCGCAGGAATAAATCTAAAATTTATATTTATTATGTGATTAAACAATCATGTGAATAGATATATATATATTGCTTATAGCAGTACAAACATCATTCAGACTCAAACAACAAAAACAGTAAGATTAAGCCTCATTGCCAGTTATCTTTATATATTAATATGGAAATTAAGACAAAGCAATTGTAATCAAGGCAACATCCACCCACCCTAAATGGCATAATGCCCCATCACAACCTAAACTTAGTACTGCACTGACTTTTTATGGGAGCAATATCAATAAAGGTGTATTTGGTTTAAGAAAATCTTAACTTTGGACTAAACTCTGCAAACATTATAAGTGCATTGAACAAGGCATCAGTGGGAGATGTAAGGCAAAAGTCTAAATATACATGAAGTTGAGACATTATTTTGAAGTACGAAAGTTGTCAAAATAATTTCCAGGCACCAAACCTTAGCCAATTTAGTACCATTTCCTGATCTGTAGGATGATTAACACCAGATACACCTAAACAAACAGCACGAACAGCAGACCGATGTAAACCTGCTTTTGATAGGGCATCAGCCATGACCTGCTCCAATGCATCCTTGGCAGCAATTTCTATTAAAAATAGTAAAGAATTAATGAAAATAATTTGGCCCTCACTCTTACAAATTTCTTGAAATGAATGCTTGAGAGGGATATTCTACATGATTAATATTATCAACTTACTAATACAATGAAACACTAACAATAATAAACATGAGAGAAGTATGTTGTCACTTTGCAAATAGATTATTCAATAACTGAAAACCATTTTCAGGAAGAAGGGAAATTAAATTGTGCAGGCCATACAATTCAAGTCAACAAGGCATCATTTAATGCCCTCGTGTTAATCGCTACTTGAACCTTTGTACATCATTCTGCTCAATCATTGTACAATATCCTAGAAAACTGTTAAATGCTGGGAACAGAATACCTGCTCAACCATCCTACATTCCTATGATCAATAGCTGTTGCTGAACAGTGGTACTAAGGAAAAGAACAAGATAATTATGATCCTAGATCTATAATCAATAAGAATCAAAGGTTTAACCAAGAGGTGGATGGTTTCTACTAGAACTAATTATATATACTTCTTACAAAAAATTTATTATTTTGAGTATTCTTCAACAGGATTGTACTTACAATCTATAAATTCAGCAAGTGAGGCCACAAAAACAGTCCTACTACCATAAGATAAGCATGTCATATGCAAGAAATTGCGAGTCTATTAAGTTAACTACTAGATACAACTTCACATCTCTGCATTTTCTACTGCCTGTCTAGTGTAATTAGATCATGTGCTCATCTAATGATCCCTCATCCAAATAGTAATCACTGACAACCAACAGGAGAGTATTTATCTCAATAAATAAAGGCACACTGGCCTTACAAGTAAAACAGCAAGTTTGACAAGAGCTTTCAGATGTTGGGACACCAAGCATATAATCATCATACCAAAAGACAAATTAAATGACAAGGCCAGGGCAAAACCAAAAGTTCATTTTCTCTCATGCCTATTTCACGTTCACATAGTACAGAAACATACCCGTACGAACCAATTGCATTAAGGCAGCATTTGGATTATTAATTTGATTGCAACTCCATTCCTAGGTAATGTATTAATGTTGTATCGTTCAACTAAAGTGTCATTCTCATTCCAATAGTTGTTGATTGTTTACCACAAGCCCAAAAAATAATGTTGATTTGTAGAGGATATGTTGTAGCATAAAAGATGAAGAAATGGGAATTGGAATCCCATTCCGTCCATCTTAGGAGGGAACCAAGTTGTTCATGAGTAAATGAATGGGGATGACAATGGAAATTGGGGTTTTGTGATTCAAACACTGTCATTAAAGAATCTCATTCTCATTCCTAAACCAAATTTCCTAATCCAAACAAACTCAAACTGAAACTCATGTTCCAGATCTCAAACATATATCAACAAAAATAACATCATTTCCAAAATTAAGCTTAATTAACATTTCAGACAAGACAATCACAGAAACCTAGCAGAAGAGAATCACCAAAAAACGCGATTATGACTTAAAAAGTAAAGTTGATTTCACTGTCAACGAGCGAAGTAGAGTCAAATTCAGAGTTTCAAAAATACCTCCAGCGCTGTTGTAATTGGAGCAGCCGGAGACGGAGCGAGAAAGGATGGGGACGGAATCCTCCTCCGGGAGACGGAAAGCGGAGGACGGCGGCAATGACATGCACACACAGACAGTGGAGGTGGTGCCACCGTCGAGACCCAAGACGACGTCGGGGCCGTCTCGTCGAATTTCAGTCTCAAAAGCCCACATCTCTCCATTTCTGTGGCTCTGCATTGTAGCATAAATGGGTCTCTCTCCCTCTCGATCCCGTCTTCCTCCTTGTAAGAAGGTCAACCCAAAGAGTAAGAGAGAGAGAGAGAGAGAAGGAGACGGGTACGGCCGTACAACAAACAAGGAAGATCCTCTGTTTTGTATTTGTTGTCTGTTAAATGTTTAGCTCATCCAAAACCAAAAGAAAAAGGTTTCCAATATGAGAGGGGATTGGCTCAAGTACCATTTGTACATGTATATGACGTGGCACTTTGCTATCCACACATCTGTACAGACCCATTTATATATTGGGTTGGCTCATGTACCATTTGGCTGCTGCGGTTAATGCAACAAATTAATAAAATAATGCACTTGTCGTGCTTCTCGCTCATCTTCTTTCTTTCAACCATTCCCGCAGATGCTATTCCAATCCCACCCTATCCCTCACTCTCACTGCAATTACTGATCAATTTCTCTCCTTTTTCTTCTTATTCTTTTACCAAAAATGGCAGGAAGCGGATTTGACACCGTCTACGGCGCGATCACCGAAATCTCTAAGAAATCTCCGTTTTCCGTCAAGTTGGCCTTGCCCAGATCCTCCGCGGTGGCGTCATTGTCAACACCGAGCATGCCAAAGCCTATTTTCATCGCAAACCAGAAATACCGAAAACACCCTTAACCGTACAACAACCCTAAATGGTTTCTTCTAGCTCTCTCTCTCTCTCTCTCTCTCTCTCTCTCTTCCGGGCAGCGGCTCCCACTACTTCCTCCATCTCCATCTTCTTCATTCGGCATTCTCATCAGCCGATTTGTTCCGCCTGAGTTCTTATATTCGGCATTCTCATCTCACCGATCTCTCTCGGATTGGGTTGAGCCGATGACCTCGATCTTAATGTTCTGAGGCTCCCCGTCGATCTCACTCTTACTCTCTTCGTCGACGCCTCCGTCACAAACCCTAACAAGGCCTGATTCAAGTAACGCAACTTCACTTTTTTGTTTTTGGAAAAACATCCATATTAGTCCCTGAACTATCTAATTTGTTCACAGATAGTCCCTGA
>JAYMTA010003277.1:0-14606 GCA_036897625.1 Pelargonium cotyledonis | reverse complement strand
TATTCTTCAAAATTATATTTCATATTGCCATCTTCCAATTGTGAGAGCAAAATCTAGCTAAAGGTTTTTTTTTCGTTATTAAACATTTTACATTTCATGTCATATTTGTAACATTTATATATGTTATTTACATATATTATTATATTTTTAACATCTTGAATTTAATTTTATGTGTTTGTATGTGCAAATTCATATACTAACTATTTTACATGTTTGATAACTCTATTTATTTCTTTTAATGATTATTTTGATAGAAGGATGTTCAATCGTCATACTAATTTGCTTTAATCTCAACTATAATAAGGTCGAGTTTGCACCCGATTAAGAGTTAGAATAATATGAATGTGGAACACGTATAACACAAGAAAAATAACAAGCTCATGAGTTTAGATTTTATTGTTTTGGATGAGCAAGTAAGTATATTTTTCTTTTCCACTAAACATTTTATGTATTGAAATTTTTTAATATTTCTTGCATAACAAAAAAACATATTTTAAAAAATGTATAAAATATGTGTTAATATTTAACGTTGAATACGATGAAAAAAATGTGCATTGAGATGATTTTTTTTTTTGGCTAAAAATTATGTGTTCTAATTATTATTGTGACAAACATATGAAAATATGATTCAATGCGCCTAATTTGGAGCAAATTCATTCATGAATTTAGAACTTTGATCAAAGAAGGATGCTTTTATGTCTTGACAAATTTCACGGCTACAGTTTCAAAGCCATCATTTCAAGTGGTCCGACATAAATTGCGTATCAATTTTGATTCAAGCATATTTATCGAAGAAACTGTTTTGGATGTTTATAATATCCCGCGACATAAATTCTCAATCACATTTAAACTTTGTTACATATAGTTGTACACATATACTAAAATTTCACATGTGCCCAGCTTCATTTAAATTAGTAATATATGATAATTTTAAGTTTTTACTAACCCGTGCAACGCACGGGATTCTCGCTAGTAAATAAGTATTATGTGTTGGATCTGTCTAACCTGTGCAAGTATTGCACATGTTTAGACTCATTAACTAGCCCAATATATTGCCAATATCTTAATAATTATGATTGTGATTTTGTATAACTGTTGTCAACACTTATTGACTTTCTTTTTTTTCTTTCTTTCTTCTCTATTATATTTATAGATAAAATTGCCCCCTATTTCTATGACTCATGCAACCACCCTTAATTAGCCAATGGTAATATGCTATATATGTTATTTGATATTAAACTACAAAAAAACACAAATTATATTATTTCAAAATTTATGATTTGAAATATAATATTTGAGAGACAAAAAAAAATATTAAATAAAAATTCATATTCTGAAACATAATTTATGTAAGCCAAAAATAAGTTTCAATCAAACAAAAAAAATCCAAAAATACATTCCCAAAAAAGTTAAGAGGTAATTACACAAAGACCTTATGTACAAGTGACTTAAAACACCTAGCCCATATGTACTTTAGGTCATTACATCTAGACCATATGAACTTGACATTTAACAGAATCCGTTAATTTTTTTGATGAAAATTTGACATATCTCATCACATGCTAAGCATGTGACATTCAATTTTTTTCAAATTCCCAAAATGCCCTTCTTCATAGCATATTTAACTAAATTCAAGAACAACGTAGAACACTTAAATATTCTGGCAAGTTCATGTGTTTTTCGGCAAAAATTTACAGATTCCAGAAAACTCATTAGTTTTCCGGCGACAATAATGAATTTTCCGGCATAAATTCAAACAACATTCAACAAAAATCACGATCGAAACAAAATTTAAAACCCTTAAAGTTAAAATTTCAATGAAAATACTACAATCACAAACAAAATTTCATTTACAATACAACAATTTCAATCAATATTCATGAGAAAATCAAACTAAAATCTATACCAAACTCAAGAACATTCAATTCAAACACTATATTTACTGATTTCAAACCCAAATCAATCTCTAAATCAAACTAAAAAGAAGCCTAAATAACACCAAAATACAACAAAAATTAAAAACCTCAACTCAGATTTGGTGATGAAGCCTAGATCAAAGATAGTCGAGGCTGTTGCATTGGAGGCTGGAGATGGAGGGACGTTGGAGATGGAAGGCCTTGGTGGCCGCCTCGTCTTCATGCTCCGCCTCACGCCGTGGTTGTTGCAGGTCGAGGAAGAGACGCTGTGGCCGAGCATCGTTGTGGCTGTTGCAAACGACCGGAGCAAACGACGCTGTTGGAGGGGCAGAAGCTGAAGCGGTGCCACGGGACGAGATCCACGTAGCCGGCAAGCTCCGTGTCGGACTTAAGTCAGCAAGCTCCGTGCCACGAGATGAGATCCACGTAGCCGGCGAGCTCCGTGATGGACTTGAGGCGGCGAGGGGTGGAAGTTCATGGGCATCTCCGGTCGCTATTGTCTACACTGTTGAAGAGGGAGAGGGAGAGAGAGAGCGCGTTTAGCTTAGGGTTTAGTTTAGGTTTTTAGATTTTTTTTAAAAAAAAAATTCAAAATAGCTTGAGGACATGTTTGGCTATCTAAAATTAGGAGGATATATTGGTCTTTTAACGTTAAATTAATGGTTAAACTAATATTGATAAAAAATTTAAAGTTCATATGGTCTAGATGTATTGACCTAAAGTACATATGGGCTAGGTGCTTTAGGTCACTTGTACATAGGGTCTTTGGTGTAATTACCCCAAAAGTTTACTGAGCTCTGAAAATTTTAAAGCAAAAACTGGATTCAAATCTCCATCTGTAGAACTAGTTTTCTTCTAGATTTTAGCACCGCTTGAGGAAGTGACATAGTCTTTTTTCGGGCATGTGCTAATATTGTGACAATATTATTTTGCTTTGCTAATTCTTTTCCGCCTTACAATCGTTTTTGTTTAGGTCGCCCTTTTGTCTTTGATAGTGGAGGACAATGTACAAAATCAATTGTAGCATTATCATTGCACAATATCTCCTTCTCAATAAAAGATTGCTCATTCGGCACTGATATTTCAACCATGTTTCGTATTCTTTCACGACATCACCGTAGAGGCAAGTATTTCAAAGAAATTTGAAAACAATCTTTATGAAGAAATACACTTACTATGTGACGACAGAGTATTCCAAAAATTCAAAATACTTACAACCACAAGTAGTTGTTTTTCCATCCCATGTGATTTTGTGCTTCTGACTTTGTGGATCTTTAAAATATTTAACCAAGTATTCCATATAAGTAACGTGTATCACTCTATATTGGGATGCCTGTCCAAACTCCTCTTGGAACTTCTTGAAAGCAAATGGCGTGAGAAATTTATGTGTTTGCTCTTCCAATGGTGACATGGATCATAAATAAGATCCTCGATAATTTTCCAACATAGTATCATGCAATTGTGTTTGTTCAATATCTTCAATGACAAGATTGATCCACAAAATCGTATAAAAAATAGGTAAATAAAGTATGTGTAAATAATAATAAAATTATACAACTAAAAATTAAAAGATAGATACTTACTTGATTAATAAATTTTGTTAAAATAGTATGAAAAGATATAAACCGCTTAATGAATGCATTGATGCTCTCGGATCTAGTTGTAGTTGTCATTCCACCAAAGATATAGTCACGAAGATAAGCGGGCACCCAAAATGTCTTGATTTCATATAAACCATATATATGTTTATTTTTGCCAAATTTATAATTTGCAATCAATGAGGACCATTGATTCTCAAACTCTTCAACATTATCCAACTTGTATAATGTATAAAAATCCTTACATCAACTTGAATATTTGCTTCAAAGAACCGAGTTAAATCAACCACTAAATTTGGCAGTTATATGCCATATGCAAAACGCGTGTTTTGAGAATGACATTTCATTTGAAATTGTCTTTGTCATCCATGGATCTTGATGAGTCAAAATTGTCTTAGGTGATCTCTTCATCAGCGACACAAAAGTCTATCAAAATAAAATCATAACATAAATAAAATGTTTACAAATAATGTAAATTAAGATAATTTAAATTGTCAATTAGTTTAAACAATGTGAAAAATTATCTTCATTAACCAACAAAATGCGCTTGTTGTTTCATTGCAAAGATGTGCACAACCAAAAAGTATAGTCATTCCATTGTTATAAACACCAACAAATACACCAAAAGGCATATCATATGAATTGATTTTGTATGTAGTATCAAACACAATATCATCTCCATATGTTTGGTACCAATTATAGCAAAGAGTAGAGAATACCAAAAAATATGCTCTAACTTCCTCTCTTCATCTATTGTAAACGCTATTGAAAATTCGGTTCCTCAATTTTAGCAAGCTTGCAATGTTCCAAAATATTCATAGCATCAATTTTTGCATGTTTATGATACACCTTATTGTAAAAATTGTGAATGTCTTTCTTAAGAAAAGAAAGTTTCTCATGTTTAACATTTTTCTCAAGCTCTATGTAACATGCATTATTTGTCTAATTGTAAGACCCCCTTCTTTTAATAAAAGAATGTGTTGCTCATCTTCTTTGGATATACTGCGGTAAGATGCAAGAAAGCGTACCTTCTTCAGAGACAATAAATTGTGATTGTGATTTCCTCTAAAATTAGTGACTTGTCATTCTTCAGAAAAAATTTCAAACCTTTTTCTTAATGCAATCCGCATTTGAGTTGGACGCTCGCATCAAAATGATGTCCTATTGCGTTGTTCCTTTGATGGATCAAAAAATTTAACATCCGGCTTTCCTCCACAATGGCAAAAAAAATCACGTAACTTCTTCTCTCCATGTTTGTTATTGATAAATAGACATTTTCTAATTGCAAAACCAATTCTTCTTGCATAATTTGTGTAAAATGTAAAAGCTTCATTTTCACTGAGAAAACATTGGCCAACAAATGGTTCAAAGACGTTGTCAATAAAATTTCTTCGTCTTCCTCCAAAATTTGTACTTCAGTATCATCCACACTATATTCTTCATCAGGAACTTTGTTCAAATCAAAAAGATTTTTTCCCGTTTTTTGGGTCGAATCAAATTCATTATGAAGTTGATCCATCATGCACTATCATGATTAAAAGAAGAAATTTAGTAAACAAAAATGAAATATATTATACTATTATAACATAAATAGGAAATTAGTTAGAAGACAGTTACATTATCATAAGAAAGATTTGAGTCTAGCAAAAAAAAAAAAAAAAAAGAGTTTGCTATGGCAAAAAATTGTTTTTGTAATGTAATATAATTATTAGAAAATAAAATATAATAATTAAGTTAACATATTACGTTACTTGTTAATTAAAAATGGTTGCTTGAGAAATAGAAATAGGGGCAATTTTGTCTATAAATATAATAGAAAAGAAAAAAAGAAAGAAAAAAGGAAGTCAATTAATATTTGCCAACAATTATACAAAATCACAATCATAATTATTAAGATATTGACAATATATTGGGCTAATAAATGAGTCTAAAATTGTGCAATACTTGCACATATTGGGCTAACTAATGAGTCTAAACATGAGCAATACTTGCACAGGTTATACAGACCCTTATATGTTTAATAACAATATAAAATTTTAAAGAATAAGGTAGTAAGAGCGATTACGATCTTATGATGACTAGAAACTTTATTACTAATAAGAGTGATTACGGGTCTAGGTATTAATATGAGTCTCTCGTTAATGTTCTTAAATTGCTCATCTGATATCTAGCCTTGAGAAAGTAGTATTGTATATAGTTACCAAGCTTGGGAAGTGGATTATCTAAATTTTATGAGGGTGTTCGGTCACTGAAAAAGAAATATAGTGGATAGTAAAAGAAATAAAAAACATTTTACGACAGAGGATTCCCTTATTGCTTATGAGGTTTTTCTAGTTTGGGGTGGTTTGCGTTCTCTTCCAAAAACTCTATCTTTATGTAGCCCACGGTAATAATTTATGTCATAGGAGAACTTGCTTGACTTGAAATTCCGTACTTTTCTAAAACTTAAACCAAGTGAGTAGAAGTGGAATCCGAGGTTAGCAAGCACCCTTTACAATAATTTCTGGCCAACTTTAAATAATTGGGCCCCTTTTCTGAATATCAGATGAATAGGATATTGATACTAAGGTCTCAGGTTCTCATAAAATAGTTTTAAATCATTGCACAATGATAACAAAATAATTTTAGCATTAATTAGCTAATGATTGTTACAATCATATTTTATTTATGTTTTAGAAAAATCAAAACAACTCCTACTCACATACTGAAAATCAAATTTGCGGCGCGTTGTGATAGTATGCTTCCATCAAATACACTCTCCGTACTTGTCTTGTATATGTATATTCTACGTGTATATTTCAAATCTCGGTCTAATTCTCTTAGGTTTAGGCTTCGTTTCCTATTTTTTCTACTCATTTTTCTGGTAGGACTCCAGTTTCTTTCACTGTAAATAAAGGATCCTTCATTCACATATGTCACACAAACCTCAAGATCTTTGATCTTTTATAGTGGTTTCAATCTCTTATGTGTTTTTTCATTATGAGGAGTTTAGGTGATTCCTGTTATGTTCCTCGTGCCGTTGAGGTTGTAGAGGGCGATCCAATGATGAGATCCTGAAGCGTGAGAGGCATAGTAATGATCGAGATCATGCTCGTAAAGCAAGTGGTTCTAGATTCAAGAGTCGTTTACTTAATTTTACACAAGTGTACCTTGGTTAGCGCTTTTTGTACTTGATTTTACTAGTTAGAAAATAGTTTTTGAATATTTACTCCTTGAGAAATCCGTTCTATCAACCTAGGTAATATATCTTAGATATATATAGAGCTTTTATTTCCTGTGATTTTTTTTTCCGTAAATTGTTAACATTAGAAATTAATTCATTGTCCACTTTGAGGTTGTAAGCTTCGTTTTAGGTACTTTTTTTTTTACCAAAGGGGAGCTTTGAATAAGGTATTTTAATACTTCCAAAAGAATCTAAGAAAACCTTAAAGTTTATATGAAATTTTAGTCTAAAGTCGGATAAGAGAGTGGTTTCAAGTTATGGCACAGAGAGAGTGGGCAAGCACAAATTAGTACAGTCTGTTGATGGCTCGTGGGAGCGTCTGCTAGCGGTGCCTTCTATCAAGGGCGCCAAATGATGTACGAAATATTTACTGGACATCCCGAAGTGTGAGAGGCCTAGTAATGATCGAGATCATACTCGTAAAACAAGTGGTTATAGATTCAAGAGTCGCAAGAACGTGGTTTCAAGTTATGGCACATAGAGAGTGGGCGAGCACAAATTAGTACATTTTGTTGATGACTCGTGGGAGCTTCTACTAGTGATGCCTTTTAGCGAGGGCGCCAAACGATGTACTGAATATTTACCTCTAACTACGTTGTGCATACGATTTAGGATATGCCATTTATGCTTTAGAGGAGCATGAAGTGACTATCATGCATTAATGCTCAAATTGGGTTTCACGGGACAATGCTCAACACGATTTCAAGGAACAAAACTCAACACGGTCTTCATTGAACAAGGTTCAATGCGGCTTATGCGGAACAATGCTCATTTCGCGTCTCATGGGACAATTCGTCACTAAGAAATGCTCTACGCAATCTTCACGGAGCAATGCTCTATACGTGATCATCACAGAGCAATGCTCTATGTGTTTGTACGTCTATCTTTGTTACACTTTGAAAGTGTGTGCTCATTGTCCAAACATTTTGTATGTGTATGCTTGTTGCCTGAGCACTGTGTATGTCCGTAGTCGGCGCACTTTTTATATAAATGTTCGTGGTTTGAACATTTGTATGTGTATGTCTGTTGTCACAACACTTTTTATGTAAGTGTTCATCGTCTGACAATTGTGTACATCCGGGACACGTTGTATGTAGGTGTTTGTCGTCCGAACACTTTGTATATGTATGCTCGTCATCTGGACATGTTGTATGTAGGTGTTTGTCATCCAAACACTTTGTATGTGTATGCTCGTCGTCTGAGCACTGCGTACATCTGTCATCGGGACACTTTGTATATAGGTGTTTGTCATCCGAATACTTTGTATGTGTATGCTCATCGTCCGAGCATTGTGTATGTCTATTATTGGGACACATTGTATCCATTAGCTGGACATGTTGTATGTAGGTGTTCGTCATCCAAACACTTCGTATGTCAACCGTCTGGATACATTTTATGTAGGTGTTCGTCGTCCGAACACTTTGTATGTGTATGCTCACCGTTCGAGTGCTACGTACGTTTTTTGTGGGGACAAGTTGTTTGTAGGTGTTCATCGTCTGAACACTTTGTATGTGTACGCTCGTCGCCCGATCACTGTGTATGTACGCCGTCAGGACACATTGTATGTAGGTGTTTGTCATCCAAACATTTTGTATGTGTATGCTCATCGTCCAAGCACTTTATGCCCGTTTTCGGGACATGTATGTAAGTGTTCGTTGTTCAAACGTTTTGTCCATGTTATGCGGAAGGTTCACCACGTGAACACTTCACTACAAAATTTAGTTGATGGATCCATGTTAATATATATATATAGGAAACTAGTATGTTTACAACTTTATTCTTTTCCTATCTAGGAAATGATAGAGTGATCAAATATTTATTAAATTTCTCTTTCCTCTTCACAGTTCTTTTTAACCCTTGGTTATGATCAGTACGAAACTGGATCAATCGTCCTATGTCAAATAACTTCTCCACCTTCTTTTTGGTGTGATAAAAATATTCGATTGCATGCATGTGTCCCTTGTGCATCTTACACCACAACTCGTGACTTCTACCCTTGAGCTTGGTTTTGAGATAGTCAAAAAATTCGGTATTCTTCATGACCTCAAAGATCTCCTTATACTTGGATGTCACTAGTGTGAATGTGGTGACGCTGACGTGTGTGGAACCAGAGGCACATGTGATATGCTTATTGGTACAATGTGAGCCTCTAACTTCTTTCTTCAGCTTAGTGGCGATCAATTTATTTGTCGCGATTAACATCTCCTCAACATTTCTTGGTTTATGCATGTTGTAATACAGAACAATTGCATAGCCACCGAGGCCACTGCGGAAGCATGTCATGGCCACCATATCATCAAAGGACTCACACTCATTCATGGCACTCTTGAATCATGTGACATACGCCTTTAAAGATTCATTTGTTACCTGCTTGATATTGCAAAGTGAGGACAAGTCCTCTTTGGACATAGTCGTTGAAGCAAATTGGGTGAGTAGGGACATGCGTAGTTGGTCCCATCTTGAGATTGAACCATCAAAAAGTTCACATTAGTAGGACGCAAACAAGCATTCTGCATATGGTGGCATCTTCGCTTGTTGTGAGTTGCATGGCAGCGTCGAAACTAGTCATGAACTCGATGACACTCATTGTGCCGTCATAGGTGAGCGGTGGAATCCTGAGATGTGGATTGGCTAACGTGTTGTGAATGTTGACGCATAAATGATTTCCAAGCGAGCTAGGTGCTCGGGGTGTGTCACTGGCAGCTAGCTTTTCTTGGAGGTTTCTTAGGTCCTCTTTTATTTTTTGAACGATGGGGCTTTTTTCAAATGCCACAGTGGTAACGGACCGGGTACCATTTTCCCACTTTCTCTTGGATCCAGCGACGTTCAGGGTAATAGGTTTGTGTTGGCATGGAGGAAGTTTTTCGACTGTATGATGATAAAATATTTCTTGTAGAGGCGAAACACATCGGGGGCGTGCTGAAAGATTTGTACGTTGAAAGCTTCTTCCTGGCCTCTAATGTGTTTCTAATTCGCCAACGTCTTCACGCCATGAATGCACAAAATGTCATGCTCGACTATTCTCTGGGAAACTCAACCTTTCCCTAATAGGTCTACGTGGTTCGGTTGTCTCACAATTACTTGAGGCATGAGAAGTGATGCAATGGTGTTCAATATTTTGATCTTGAGCCCCTCGCACCGGTGACAAATTAGCGGGAAGAGGTGGAGTTATGTTCCTCTGGCGCACAAGTTGTGCCAACAACTAATTTGAAGTTGTGATCTGTTTTGTGACCAATCGAATGAGTAGGGTTGTTCCTCTAATGAGAGGTGTTAGAGGGGGCACACTCTTATTCAAGTCGAGGGGCTCCCGCAAGTCCGAGGTAGTACAGATGGGTGTCCCCTACCTTATGCGAGGATTCACTCGAGCTCCTAGTCTATCGCATTTGGATGTTGCGCGAGACACCATGTTGAAGAGCGTGGTGTATAAATCCAAAGAGCCTATGATGAACACGATGAAGATTTGAAGAAATCTTTTATAATGGGAATAACACGATAAAGAAATTTTCAATAACGTGAAGAACTCGGATGATGTTCTTCCGAGCCTTCAACTCGTTCCCAAAAACGGAACCAAATTGATGTGTTATTTCTGTCTCAAACCTGACATAAACAATTTGTTATAGTCGTCCACCGGTATTTTCATATCAATCCCTCTCATTTGAGTTTGAATAGATACAATAAGGTACATAAGACTCTAAATTGTATGATCGAGACGTTGCTAGATAGAACACACGTTAAGTGAAGACCACTGCGTCGCATTGGAATTCCCCACCAGCATGAGAGTAAGAATCATACAAATGAATCAATGCTTAGCATTTATATGTAAAAAGAGTGAAGAGTGAAAGTGTAAAGTAAAGAGTGAATTGAACCTTGCGCCTTAGGGGTATTTATAGTGAATGAGCTCAATTCTGAATTCATTCATCCCAAAATGAGTATCAATTTTTCTATTTTGAGATAAATTGAGTAGAAATTAGTTAGTTATTATGATATATTTAATTTTGTATTCTCATAACCATGAGATAAGAGATACTAATTTATTATAAGAATATTATTGACAATTCATGAATAACTAATTTCACAAAATAAAATACAAACTCATGTTGGAATAAAAATTTGAGAGAATCATGACACTTATTTTGAGACAGGGTAAATAATATTTAATTTCAATAATAAAGATTAATCAACATGTTTGAATGTTATAGGATTAAACTTTTAAGTTACCCAAAACCAAAACACGAATTGGTCGACCAATAATTTGAATTGGTCGACCAATTATTTGAATAGTTAGGCTAACCAACAATCAACTATATGACTTGGTAGGGCGAGTATCTTGAATAGGTCAACCAATTAATCTGGGAAATAAAAGTAATGATACTTTTTTTTTCAATATACATAGATGGATAAGTCGTTTAATTCTCTTCCAATTGAACAACCAAACAACAATGGAAGTCATTATCCTAGTTGGTTCCCTCAAGGTACCTGAAACTATGATGAAGGGCAACAATTCCAAATGTCATAACAAAAATAAATGGACAGTTAAGATGAGTTCTTTGGCTAATCCAATGACCTAAATTGATTTGAAACTTTTATTAATTAAAAAAGATACTATAGGGTTATTATTGTCATTTCATAATAATGCTACTACTTTTACTACAATATTTACCAAACACAACTTCTTTTCGCACCTCCTTTTACAACTCAATTTTAACAAACATTACTCAAATCTCCTAAGACTCTCATATTACCTCCTAGACATTCTCAAAAGTTTCAATCGACTTACCAAACAAGCCCAAAATTACAATTGAAGCATTGAGAATATTCCATTTTGTTTGGCTACAAATAAAAATAAAACTAAATGCAAAGACTAAAGAAAAAAAAAAGTGGAATATTAAACAAACTTGTTGAGTCGTCTTTTTCTATGATGGATTTTACGAGGTTAGCGTTTGCGTTTTCACAACTTTTTGAAGGCCCTTTTTTATTTTCAAAAATTCCTCTTTTGACCCCCACTAAACACTTCCCATCTACTTTAAATTTTCAAATAATTCGACCGCCGCAAATCAGAATTCACCTACATCTGAGATGCTGTAGCGTCACCATCTTGATTCTGACACGTGTAATCAGCATCACCGTCACGCCACGTGTCGAGCTATGAGTGGACAAAGTGGTTGTTTTCTGGGAGGGAGCCGATTTGTATTGACCAACTGTCAATGATTGGTCCCCACGTGGAAGTACGGAGACGGTTCTGTCGTTGTGAATTTACGGAAATGCCATCGTGACTTGAAGTGTAGGGAACCCTATCTTTTGGTTGTCGTGGTTGGCGCTGATTGGTTGGAAGGTGAAAACTAATGGACCTGATCCGTGTATTTAACGGAAAGCATTATTTATTGTGGCATTATAATAGGATTCTCCAAATTATAGGTTCAAGTATTTCAGTGAAATTCATTTCCCAATTATTGTATCTATCAAATAAAATTCCCAATTCCATATTATTTTTAGTGAGATTTTTTTTTTCTATAGACACAGCAGTTTAAAGGATTTAGTAATGAGACATTTATTATAGTTGACTATCATATTATATTTAAGATTGTGCCTTTCGGTTCACAAAAATACAATTTCATCAATATTTTGTGAAAGTTCTTTTAATGGTGTGAAAATTTGACTATGATTAACAAAGTTTTCACAAAAATAAAAAAAGGGTTAAAGACAATTTAGTACTCAAAGTTTAATTGTAGCAGAGTTGGTATCCAAATTTTAATTTTCAAGACAATTGAGTATCCACCGTTACATTCAGTTATGTCTGTCGTGATCTAATGCCTTGCGAGGACAATTGATGTTGATGTGGCACATCCAAGTCATAAAATGTTGTTGTGGCACATCCAAGTCATAAAAATGCTGATGTGGCATATCCAACTCATACAAAATGTTGACGTGGCACATACAACTCATACAAAAAATGCTGACATGGATTTTTTAAAAAGGAAAAAAATACTTTCTGAAATATTCATTTTGGCTGGCCGAAAAGTTGATATTTGTCGCTGGAAATTTCAAGTGTTTGAACAAACACTTGAAATTACCTGTTGGTCATCATTAAAATCGAAAAAAGAAGAAATTATTTTTGTTACTGATTTGTTCACCACATGAATGAAATAACAACAATTCACTTGCAATTTACTAAAACAGCAACAATTCACCTAAACCTTAAAACAAAACCATATGTTTCAACGTCTCCACCAAAAATACAAACCCAACAAATATAAAAGTAATTCCCAAGCACACACAAACCCAGCAAGTAAGCTCTCAGGAATTAGCTTCAATGGCTGAAACAAACTCCAGCTACACAAACCCTAGTAGTCGTTGCCGCCACCTCTAAGAAAATCTCCCGTCGCCACCTCCAATAAGAACCACCGTCATTGCCATATGCTCAAGCCAAGCAAAAATGGTGGTGTTCTTCGTTCATCTGTCGCCTCCATCGAGCTTAGATTCTTCCTCATTCATCTCTAGATCTTGTGCGGCAGAGGAGAGTCTTTGGCTCTAGTCGACGGCAGGGGGTTCGTCAACTGCGAGATTGAAGCGAAGTGGTGGCTTGCCAGCGCGCTATCGGTCCAGATCTGCAGAGAAAAAAATTCGCAAAATACCATGGAGGTAGTAGAGATAAGAAAGAAGGAGATATTGATATTTATTTCTATTTTTAATGAAAAAAATTCCTGCCAAATCATTACCAAGTTGATTTTAATTTTTCTTAATTATTTGAAAATGCCACCTCATCTCTAAAAGAGCCACGTCATCAAAAATAACCACGTCAGCACAGATTAGGTGACGTGGCAGCGAGATAACGACGAGCTTAATGGGCCTTGCAGAAGGTACTAAATTGGGTTGAAAATCAAAATTTAGGCACTAACTTTGTTATAATTAAACTTTGGGTACTAAATTGGGTTTCAGCCCAAAATTCGGGTACTATCGGTGCCTTTAACCCAAAAATATGATGAAATTATGTTTTGGGGAACTTGTAATTAATGACAATGTATAGTTTGAGTATCATTGACATTTAAAAACAAATAGAAGGATAGTCAATTGTGATATACATGTATAGTTGGATGATCAGTTATAATTTTAACCTTCTTACAATTATGGGTTATAATTTATGTTGTTGCTCGTGTTCGTCTAGAACAATAAGTATTTTAAGCTCCAACAATTTGAATCATAACCCGTTACAAAACACGTTTAATCAATGGTGTAACTTAAACTTTTTTTAAAACTGGCGTTGAACCAATCATTAAGTGACACATGTCACTTTTTATTTAAAATTAATTGTAAAATGTTAACATGGCATATCGACATTTCAGTCTTTTTTTGCTGTCTACTTGGAAGCTGACTGTGTATTTATTGGAAATACCACATTCCACATCAACAATATTAACAAAATTGCCAACTTAACCTAACGACATGACCCACTCAGCCTATTTTTCGAGAGTGTAAAGCTCACCATTTAGGCACCGTAGTGTCTCAAGTTCGAGTCACGGTGGGCACTATTGATACCCTAGTTTGAGTTTACAATTAGATGGGCTACAGGTGGGATATGAGTAGATATTATGTATATATTGTTGGGGAAAAGCGAGAAACACAACAAGAACTGACACTCAACTCGAATTAACTGTCAGTCTGAATCATTTAATCTGTCAGTTTCTCAACACAACCTAACTAAATCCGTCAAATTTCATACAGCGGAATAACAATCCTTTTCCCACAAATTTGTTCTAAGCAATATGAAGCAATACGAATATGAATAGTAAATTAAACAAAGTAGGCAACCACACAACACAACAATTTTTATGTGGAAACCTCTTCAATGAGAAGAGGAAAAACTACGGGACC
>JAYMTA010003276.1:0-14612 GCA_036897625.1 Pelargonium cotyledonis | reverse complement strand
TTACATCTCCCCCGGGCCCCGTCCCTCCCCCCCATGCCCTTTCCGGTCCGCCGACTACCCCCCGCGACACCTACCGAGCCCAGATCCCTTTCCACCCACTCCCGAAAACCACACCACCTCACTCGGCCCTCCTTCCCGCCTTCCTTGCCCGACACCTACGGCCGCCCCCCTAGCCGAAACCCTACCCAAACCCACTACGCCTCCTGCTCCTTCCCCCTCTCTAACCGGCAACCCCACCACAACTTCGTGCCTCCGCCCATCCTCACCAATCAGCCCCCTCTCGACAACCCTCCTGTCCACTCCCGGCGTCCCCATCACAACCTCCGCACCACCCCTAGGTGCATCCGCCGCCATATGAATACGCAGGTGTATCAAAACCCTAGCCCCCTTAGAATAATGTTTATTAGAGAAAAGGATAGTACCCTCCTCTACATGCAATGGCCTTTTATAGCTCCTGACCTGTAACTCCACAAAACTAGGAAACCCTAGAAGACCCAAAAACCCTAGAAACACAAAACATCCTAAGGTTTTACTCTAAAAAAAGAGGCATACCATTTTTTTCTAGGTAATAAATGGCTGGCTTCTCAGTAGATTTAGGATTAAGTTAGAAATTATTTCCCTGAAAATGATAGTAATATTTTGTCGAAAAGAATTGACTTTCTAAAACTTTATTGCTTGATTGTCTAATGTGTTCAATTCTTTTTCACAGCGCCATATTTATGATACAGTTGGTTGAATATGATTGAACCCGCAAACTATTTCAATGTGGTATCACTTGTGTGATGAAATGATTTTTTTCTTCTTCTTAGTCCCCTTCATGTTGGGAATTATCAGTAATGATTAGGTACCATCTTGCATGCCTATGTTAATCTATAGTCTATAGCAGGTAGCTATGAGCTCTGTTTCACCATAGGGGTAGAACTTAGAAGGTATATACTTTTGCTATTACAATGAAGGTGCAAATATTAGTGTATACACACACACATAGTTGTCTGCCAGAGATTTTTGCTGTCAGAATCAGAAGTAGTAAGATCAAAGGGAGCATGCTTATGCCATGTACGAGGATTGATGTCGGAAATCATCTCTTTAGTTACCACAACTGGACACTGATGTCATAAGCAACGGAAATTGTTATAGTTAAGGGGAGAACAAAGATTCAGAGTTACATAAAATAGAACTGAAGAAAGGGCCTTGTATCATTTGAAGTACTAGGAACATAATTGGCAATTTATGTATGAGATTGTGGTTGGAAGTTGACGATAAATGCACTTACTTACATGCCATTCATTTGACGATGTGTGTTTTTTATCATTGGATCTTCTATGTGGTGATTCATTGCTTATTTGTCCATTTTGAATGTGCATTAATATATAAGTCATTGAACACCCAACTTTTATTCGTTACATCTGTGCTGCCCCATATAGGGTTGTCTGATACTTCTGATGTAGCTAAATTTATTCATATGCTTAATTTTAAGAAATATAATTCTTCCCATTTTGGTGGTGTAAAGCAATGCTATATGGTTATAGTGGCAACATTCAAAAGAAGATTTGATTGCTATAGAACTGCATAACTTTAAGCAGCTATTTAGGTCATAAACTCTTTCATTTGATTTGGTAGTGTTTCATATTTGAGGATGTTGCTGATAGGAATTTGGGATATCAACATAATGACCTTGTGCACTTTCAGATCCCCTTTAAAAATGTTCTCCTAGAAGGATGTAGGAGTTATCATGTTAAATAATAAAGAAAGACAAATTAATTTTCTTCTTCAAGTTCTAGTATTTATAAGTCATTATCCTTGTTTTCTTTCTATATGAATTCTCAATAGAGTGTTGCTGGCAAATTTAAAGTTATATGCATCGATTGGTTCATACTTCATAGTCCCAACCTTGTCTTGGGTGTTGCTGCAGTTTAGATAGTGAATGCAAATGACTTTTGTTCATCATAAGTTGATGGTGAGGTGGGCTTCATCAAAGTGATGTGCACTTTAAAAAAAATATATATTTATAAATTTAAACTTAAAACACTAGTGATATATGTTAATAAAAGCTCAAAGCATAAATAATTATTGAGATGGTATCACCATCACTAATACGTATCAATAATATGTATTGCTGGTATTGACTCCACTATCACTAATAAAATTAATAATCTTTGATGCTGAATATTCCTTTTCTTTTAATATTTGTTGTTGGTGTTGACACTTGACAATGCAGTTTTATAGGCAGTTTATCAACTATGGAACCTTGGAACGAAGAGTTTACATCATAGAAGTCCTAATTCACAAAACAAAATTTATTTTGGCCTTGTAAATTGGGAGAAGAAAAGTCGTTATCATAATTCATAAGTGCTCTAATGTAAATGGAAGTGTCAACTATTAAGTGGAAATGATCTGATTCTTAATCTAAAAATGAACTGAGGCACGGGCCTCACCTGTGCCTTAAAGTAATCCCTTCAGTTTTATATTTTTTAGGCACTTGGGTGCGCCTCAAGGCTCAAACACGCCTTTCTATTTAATTTAATTCTATATAGATCTTTTATTTCATTTAGGGGTTCTAAGTATGACATTTGGAAGGCTTTTTTAGCTCAGCATTTATTTATTGCATCTCATTTTATTGTACGTGTGAATAGAGTTTTGTTAGGACACCTACATATATTTATCTTAGTTTTGATGAGTTGGAATGCTACAGTCTTCTTCAAACTGTTTCTTTGAAAACATTGCAGATTTCAAAGGCCACCAGGAACAATTCCATCTTCAATGTTAGGATTAGAGACTATGACAGGATGCTTGGACGACTTCAGTTTTGAGGATTATCTGAATGGTAACAAAATACTGTTGAAATGCCTTCCTGTCCAAAGTATAATGAATAATGTTTTGAATAAATACACATTTCCTGATCTTGGAAAGGTTTCACATTGGACTCCATAATAACCTCAGTAGTAAATATATGATGAAAGTACCTAAGCGTTTAGGTTTATTGTCGCTTATGCTAATGGATATTAGTTGATTGATTGATATAACTTTATATGCATAGCACTTGAAACTACATAGTTTTGAGTTAGACACACTAAAAAAAATAAAATAATAATAAAATAAAAATGAGAAGTCCAAAATCCATTTTTTCTCTCTATCCTTTCTCTCCTCTCCTCTATTGTATGTCACCCTCCTGCCGGGGAAACCACCCAGCCTGCCAACGCCACAAGCAACTGAGGCAGTCAGGCAGAGGCTCTTATGGCTAGAGAAGGGGAGAAGAGAAAGAGGAAGATGGTTTTTGGAATTTTTTTTTTTTTTTTTTTTTTTCAGTTAGTCGCGTGATCAAAACTATCTAGTTGTTCCCCAGTAAATGTGTTTCGCCTTAAAACCTTAGAAATCCATGCTTTAAATTTATTACATACAAATGTATGTATGTTTCTGGTAGGGGTAGCCCTTTATAAGGTACCAAAGTTGTTCCATTTATCAGTCACGAAATCTTATTTTTTATTTTCTTAACTAGCCGCTCCTGTTCTAAAGTACTGATTATATAGATATAGGAATTCATAAATGCGTAGCCAATTGAATTTAAAGACAGTTAATCAACCACTTTTGTCATACTCATCCGAAAGAGCTTTGGTAAAACCTTTGAGGGTCTTCTTGACGGAAGGTAGCATCTTCTAGAGTTCTTCAGTTTTAGTATCTGGAATTGATTTATTTTTAGATAAATAACTAGATGAGGTGCAACCTAACTCTGGCTAATAGGGAAACTTAAGGTTGGTCTGTTGGAAAACATTCATTTTTTAACAAGTATCAACAGAGGAGAGGTTGAGTTTACAAAATTATCTTCATATTTTTACCCCTCAATTCTAGTTGTCTGGTTGCCTGCAGTTGGTGTATTTTGAAGCTTTTTGCTGATTTACTATTGAAGGTGCTTGATTTTTGTTTACTCTGTTATGATATTTATTTACGCTTGCAGATCCTCCTTCCGGCCTCTAGATATGCATCATGGCATGGAAGTTCTCGCCTTGGTCTATCGTAGGGACCAGTTTGCCCAAGTTTCATATGATTCAATTGTTACTATCAACTCATCACGAAACGAAGGGCCCTCTGTCGTAGGTCAATTATGGCGGTGGTTCATGGATTTTTGTACCACTCTTTAAAAATCCACCAGTGTCATCTAGACGCTAACAATTCACCCTTTGAAACCCCAAACTCTTTAATACTAGTGGTTTTATTTCGTTGGTTCTGCGTATCAGTGTATCTTGTTAGAACTGTTCCATTTCGACTGTATCAAATGCCCATGACACATAAAATTGTAGGTTCAGTGCACTCCTAAAGAGACGATGATACGTACAACCTGAACCCACTTAATGAAACGAGTAGCTGAGAATGTATACAATGTTTAAAGTAATGTTCCCAAAAAAACAATCTAGACTTAGCATTTAGGCATGTTGAACTCAGTGATTGAAGCATTTTGAATTCTCTTTAAGGTCCGGTATACCGGTGTGCAGTCCCATTGCTTATAAAAAAAAATAAAAGATAAGACAATTCTTTTCCACGAAGCATCCACGTTGCATAAAAACACACGAAGCATCCACGTTGCATGCTAAATGAAGCAACCTCGGAATTACACAAGTAGCCATGATGAACCACATGGAAAGAATCAAAGAACGTGAGCGATCCGCGCAAAAGCACACGAAAGTTGGCAGTCGTAAAGGCACGCAAAAGGATTGTTTCGAGACGTTATCGGATTTCAAATTCACAATTCGCCGGAATTTAGGAACTCCCGTTCACGTCCGACCTCTCGCTGAGACAACAAACCCGGGACTTTTTCACATTGATTCCAATTCTGTGGCTGTAAGGGTTTCCAAAATTATGTTCTTATTCAAGTAGCAGTGGTGATTTCTGAATTCTAGTTTCGAATCCCCCGAGATTTTCAATTCGGGGGATAAGGGGTTGTTTGGCACGACACATTGTTTATGAGCTTGAATTCGCGATCTCTGGTTTCGAGTTTCGACGGAGAGGTCTCGTGATGTATACGCCACCGAAGAGGCTGTGGTCGCTGACTCCGAGGAGCGACACGCTGAAGAGCGGAGCCAGCTCGGTTCAGAATGTGTCACCGAGAGTCAATGAGGTGGCTGATAAGATGTCCAAGCTTGAAAATGAGGTTGGTGATCAATTAATTTTTTAATTTTAAAAAATAGTTTTTTCTTTTTTGCTTTATGTGCTGGTAGCTTAAATTTCTTGGTGGGTTTTTGGTGTTTTAATTGGTTTTGGGATCAAGTAAAGCCTTTGGCATTTTTTACAAGCTTCCACTTTTGTAATTGT
The DNA here is from genome assembly GCA_036897625.1 of Pelargonium cotyledonis. Taxonomy (NCBI): domain Eukaryota; kingdom Viridiplantae; phylum Streptophyta; class Magnoliopsida; order Geraniales; family Geraniaceae; genus Pelargonium; species Pelargonium cotyledonis. Next base: position 9,308 of record JAYMTA010003276.1, on the reverse strand, counting down.
CAGCAACTTCTTGAGCCTTATTTTGCATTGAATTTAACCTTTAAAAGAAATAAATAAATAAATAAAATTATTATTCTTGACTTTGTGTCGTGTTGGGGTGGAAGGTAGAGTTGGTAGGTCTATTGAATCCATATAAAAAGCTTTTGATCCTTAAGCTTGACTTTGTTTGCACTTAGCCAGAAACCTTAGTTTTGATTAACCAGAATTGACATTTAAGTACAAGGATGTGTCGTTTTTACAAATTTGTACAACAGCTCCTTTCTTTATCTGCCCCTGTGTTGAAGATAACTCTAATGATAGAACCTTCAAAGCTAAGTGGCTCAAAGTGCATGGGCTTCTAGCATATTGCAATTATGGACCAAGAGGACTAGTAATTCGAAATGAGATTTGTTCTGCCGTGGCAGGGATGTTGATGATAACGGATATGAAAGGTGGTGATACATGTTCTGGACAGTGTTTCAGTTATTGGATGGAAGGCCATGTGTTTCAGATTATGTTATTACATGTTAACACCTAACTGAGTCTTTGTAAGATATATTCACTCAATCTGAAAATAAGAGTCGTCTTTCTCTAAATATTTTTGTTCCATATCGAGTGTCCACTTAGTTTTTAAAGAAGCTTGTTATGCATGAATTACCAATAATATCTCTAAGTTATGTAAGTTATAATTATTTGAAGTTGTTATGCCCATGGGATTCCAGTACTAAGCACTCCCTCTGTCCCAAAATGAGTGCCCTGGTTTTCATTATAAAAAAAAATTAAGAAGTTAGTTATTGTTATATATTTTCTTTCGAATACTCATTGGCATGTGTCGTAACAAACTTAAGTGATACTAACTTTTTATAGGTATACTATTGGTAATTCATGTTTAACTAGCTTCTTAAAAAGAAAAGATGACACTCATTTTGGGACATAAATATTACAAGAGAAACAAGACACTCATTTTAGGACGGAGGGGTACAATAATAGTTTATTCTTAATATTTACTAAAATGCGAATGTGGGCACTCATTTTGAGATGGAGGGAGTACACACTTTCTTATATGGTATGATGTTTACGGTCTATTTTTTATAGCACTACTGGTTGTATGTGTTAGAGTAATCCATTTTCTGGATAAGGCTTAACTCAAATGCCATCATTATTTTTTTGTTTCTTTTCTTTGTTGGTGTATTGGGGTTGATTTAAACTTTGTATTCCATTTGTTATACTTTGGTTTCACGTGATGTGTGCATGTACTTAACATGCTCTGCTACATATGAGTGTATTTGTTAATGTCGATATAATATTCTTAAGGCATAATTTTTGGTGTTTGTATTCCACCTTCTCCCATATGCATGATGTTTGTATATTGGCCAATGCTTGTATAGGTATCAGTGAATTGGTCCAAGGTTTACTTAGAATTTATAAGTGCCAGTTCACAAGAGAATTAATTCACGGAAAATAAAATATGGTAGGCTGTGAAGAAAGTTAGGTTAAATCCAAGTGAACTGTTACTACATCTCACTCTCTTGGCATATACTAACTTTTGGTGTTTGTTCATTGTTTATTTTACTGTTTCCTTCTTTTCTTACTTACTGACTTTATGAGCAGCTATTTGAATACCAATACAATACGGGGCTTCTCCTAATTGAGAAAAAAGAATGGACTTCTAAGTATGAAGAACTTAGGCAATCATTAGCAGAAACAAGGGATGCCTACAAACAAGAACAAGCAGCACATTTGATTGCAAAGTCCGAATTTGAGAAGAGAGAGGACAATTTAAGGAAAGCCTTGGGCATTGAGAAGCAGTGTGTGCTTGATGTAAGTTTTCTTGTTTGCTTTATAATTTATATTTTTGTGTATTACTGTTTCGTCTTCAACTATCTATAGATAAACTTTTTGATTCAGGCAAGCAATTATTTTAGTCAAGTTTTAGTATGTTGAATCAATATGGGAACAAGTGTTGCCATGTAGCATCATTTGTTGATTTTTTTGCCAAGCTGGGCTTTTTTCGTAAAAGTAAACTTCAATTGCTGCCATGGCATATTTTGTGGTTAGTGCTGTCATCTTGGGACAATTTTGAGATAGATTATACACCAGCTAATATGGGAACACATAATCTTGGAATGAGGTGTATTGAGAATGCATATTATTTATGCATTTGGAGATTATAGTCGACATGAGGACATTGTTTCTCTATGAGTCAAGTTAATAGTATTTAAAATTGCACTATCATATATATTGTCATCCTGTAATTAAATTGGAAAAAAAAAACATTTAAATGAAAGGCAATGGTAATTAGTTCTGAATTGATATATTTACACATACATAAAAATCAGTTGCACATACTTTGATATGATAGGCCTATTTGTTAAGTTGTCGCTTCTTATTTGTTGGTTAACATAATTTACAAGCTCGTTGATTTTTAATGTTTGATCCAGTATTAGCCCTTATAAAACCATGAGGTTGATGCTCGCTAGATACTGTGGAATGTTTGTCACTGCAGTTAGAAAAGGCTTTGCATGACATGCGCTCAGAGTATGCAGATGTTAAGTTCTCAGCTGATTCTAAGTTGGCTGAAGCAAATGCTTTGGTCACTAGTATTGAAGATAAATCACTGGAGGTAGAGGCAAAGATGCGTGCTGTCGATGTCAAACTTGCTGAGTTGAGCAGAAAGAGTTCAGAGCTTGACAGAAATTTTCAAGAGCTGGAAATTCGAGAAAGGGCACTTCGTATTGAACACTTATCCTTCAATGCTGAGTATGCTCTCTTCTTGGCCTTTACTTTTTTGCACCTTGGAATCTGTTTGCTCCAAAATATTTTACACATCATGACATATTGCCTTTAATTAACTCAGTTGGGTTGATCTCTATTAGGCGAGAAGCACATGAGACTAATTTGGCTGAGCAACGGGAAGACTTGCGAGGATGGGAAAGAAAGTTACAGCTGGGAGAAGAGCGACTAAATGAGGGTCGTAGGATTCTCAACCAGAGAGAGGAAAGGGCAAATGAGAATGACAATATCTATAAGCAGAAGGAGAAGGACCTTGAAGAGTCCCAAAAGAAGATTGACATGGTGAATTTAGCTTTGAAAAGCAAAGAAGAAGATATAAGCAGCAGGCTAGCAAATCTAATTATTAAAGAAAAGGCAAGTTTTACTGCATGCTGATTTGTTTTTTGTCATAAATATATATTTGAAACTTATCCTAATATTTTGGATGCAGCAATTTGATGATATGAGAAAGAGCTTGGAGACGAAAGAGAAGGAATTGCTCGAATTTGAAGAAAAACTTGATGGAAGAGAAAGGGTGAGTCATTCCTCGCATTTAGGAAATATTTTGAGAATTTTAATTCTCAGCATGCAAATTCTAGTTGTAATGTATTGTATTACTACTGTGGACTCACACACTCACACTCACACAATCCACTACATTTAAATGTGATTAAGAGATATGGCATGACACTATATGAACTATTCACCGATGAGTTCAGACTGTCAGTGAAAATATTTTTATTTTGTTGGACATTTACAGGTTGAGATTCAGAAACTTGTTGATGAACACAATGCTTTTCTGGATGCAAAGAAGCATGAGTTTGAGTTAGAAACTGATCAAAGGAGGAAATCGTTGGATGAAGAATTGAGAAGTAAGGTTGTTGAAGTGGGGAAGAGGGAAGCTGAAATCAATCACATGGAGGAGAAGATTGATAAAAGAGAGCAGAATGTGGAAAAGAGGAATGAGAAGTTCAAGGAGAAAGAGAAGGACCTAGAATTGAAACAACAAGCCATTAAGGAAATGGAGAATTCCCTAAAAGCTGAGGAGAAGCGGTTTGAAACTGAGAGGAAGCAAATGCTTGATGATAAAGAGTCCTTGCTTAGTCTAAAGGCTGGAGTTGAGAAGATTAGGGCTGACAATGAAGAGCAGTTGTTAAAGATGCGTGAAGAAAGAGATCAGCTCAAAGTTAGTGAAGAAGAGAGGTCAGAATTTCTCCGGTTGCAATATGAATTAAAACAGGAAATTGATAAATGTAGACTTCAGAAAGAGCTGCTTTTAAACGAAGTTGAAGATTTGAAGCATCAAAGGGAAATTTTTGAGAGGGACTGGGAAGAGCTAGATGAAAAAAGAGCTCAATTTGAGAAAGAGTTGAAAGAAATCAACGAAATGAAGGAAAGCCTAGAAAAGCAGAAACAATCTGAAGAAGAAAGGATGAAAAAAGAGAAGCTGGACACAGAGGACTACATTAGGAGGGAGATGGAAGCTCTTGATTTGGCTAAGGAATCATTTGCAGCCAGCATGCAACATGAACAGTCCGTCATATTTGAAAAGGCTCAAAATGAAAGAAGTAGAATGCTTCATGATCTTGAGTTGCAGGAAAGAGAGCTTGAAAATGATATGCAAAAGAGGTTGGAGGAGAAGGAGAATGACTTGCATAAAAAGGAGAAAGTATTTGAGGAAGAAAGGGAGAGGGAACTAAACAATATTAATTACTTGAGGGATGTGGCTAGAAGAGAAATGGAAGACATGAAGGTAGAAAGGCATAAAATTGAAACAAAAAGACAAGAAGTTGATGAAAATAAAAACCATCTTGAAGGGCAACAAGTTGAAATCCGAAAAGACATTGATGAACTCGTCGTCCTTAGTCGGAAATTGAAGGACCAGCGAGAGCAGTTCATTAAGGAGAGGGATCATTTCATTTCATTTGTTGAGAAACTTAAGAGTTGCGATATTTGTGGAGAAATAACAAATGAGTTTGTGCTTTCTGATCTACAAGCTTTGCCTGAGATAGAGAATGCAGAGATCCATTCTTTGGCAAGACTCACTGTTGAATATATGAAGGATGGCATACATGGAGATCTTTCTGCTTCTGAGAGGAAAAATAGTGAGATTTCACCATTTGCAACTGGCTTAGGATCTCCCCCTTCTGGTGGTACTATATCTTGGCTGCGGAAATGCACCTCAAAGATATTCAAGCTCTCCCCAGGTAAAAAAGACAAGGGGGCTTCATATGAAGACCACACTTATATTAATGATCAAGCAAAAAGATTAAGTAGCATTGAAGATGAGCGGGAACTATCTATTGGGATTGGAAGTGATTCTTTTGATGTTCAGAGGTACCAATCTGATAACAACATCAAAGAGGTTAACGGTGGTCATAGTCCATCAGTTGGTGATGTGAACATCAATGGTGCAACCAAAATTTCAGAGAAAGGACCTCGTGCTCGAGCTAACCGGCGCAAGCCTGGCAAGAGAGGCCGGCCCAGAGTTAATAAGACACGCTCTATTTATGCAGTTGTTGAACATGGGAAGGATATATTTGGGAATTCTATGAATCATATTGAGAGGGAGCATTTGAATGGGAATGATGAGGATTATCTCCATACAAATGTTGACAGTCAGGATGAATCTAGTCTTGTCAGTAAAGGAAAACCTAGAGGTGTGCGGAAGCGCAACCGTTTTGAAACATCTCAAACTACAGTAAGTAAGCATGATTATGATGAAAGTGATGGACACTCTGATAGTGTCATGACAGGCCAGCACAGAAAAAGGCGACAAAAGGTTGTTCCACCCTTGCTAACTACAGGAGAAGCCAGATATAACCTTCGGCGACCAAAAAAGTATGTTATCCTCTTTTTCTTGCCTTAACTTCATTTGATTTCTTCATTCGCTAACAAACACTGACATCTGACTATATGTTAAATGTGGTCATCAGTCAAACTGCAGTTGTAGCTCTACCAGCCTCTGACAAGAACAAGGCAAAGCAAAAGTACTTTGTTGATGTTAGAGGTACAGAGGAAGAGATATCCTACTCTGGAGCTGATCCTGCTCCATCTGTTGGAAATGCATATGAGACTGATAAAAGCGCATACTTTGTTGAGGTAAGGATGTGAAAAAGCACTATGACATCCATTTTAGGGTTGATTTGTTCTCTGTGAAGATACATAACAATTTTTTTATGTCAATGTGGATATTGTTAACGGGGTCTCTTATATCTTTTTGGATCATAGATTTGTTAGATATGAAATCTTTTGTGAATTTCTGAGATGGCCTTTTTGGTTTGTTTGGGATAAAAACATATGTTGAAGCCATAATTTTCAGAACTTTTCTTCATTTTTAATTTGTTTTGGTTACTATGAATAAGTATGAAATCTGACACCTGAAACGTAATTGTTGGGTTTTCAACTTGGTATGTATGACAGGAGTGTGGCACAGCAGTGGACACTCGTGATGGCGAGGACCGTTCAACACAAAAGTTGGTGTTGAGTGAAGAGTTGAATGGAACACCTCAAGGGGCCGGAGAGTATGGGGATGATGAATATAGGAGTGAATCCCACGAGGAGGAGGACGACGAAGAAGAGTATGAACATCCCAGTGAAGCCTCAATACCAAAGAAGCTATGGCATTTCCTAACAACATGACGACACGTCCCAGTTTGAACATCCTGGGGGTCTTTTGATTACATCAGAATTCTTTAGGAGCGGGTTTTAGTCTCTGAAGTACAGTCAGTAAGTAGCTGTATGATCATTTAAATTAAATGAGCCTTGATTTGGGTATGGGGCTCAGGACAAAAGTTGTTCTTCAAAGTGAGCATAGAATATACTCCCTTCATCTCAAAATGAGTGTCTTGTTCGTCAAAAAAATTTGTCTCAAAATGAGTGTCTTGTTTCTATTTTTAGGTTATTATGTTATTGTTTTACTCATATTTCCCTTATCACTTATGCACATGGGATGTAGGTGGAAAAGTGAGGGTAATATTGAAAACACATTAAATTATTTAGTAATTCTTAATTTTTGCAAAAAATAGAAATAAAACACTTATTTTGAAACGGAGGGAGTATATAATTTGTTTGAAGTTAATTTGAACCGAATGTGTATCATCAATTGATGTAATTTAACTGACAAGCTCTAGCTGGATTGATAGTTAACACTAGAAAAGGAAGTTTTTCCATATATACACTCTTAATCTAGAGCGAGTTTTCATTTTATTTAGAGTTAAATGATTTTCTCTCATTTAATCCTAACATATACATGACAAATTGTAAACTAATGAAAAGAAAATAAGGAACAATTATACTTGGAATCCAAATATGTGTTTAAACATGTAATAGCTCTACATTTTAAGATCAATCGATTTATTCGTATTTTCTATTTCATTATTGTACCATCAAACAAAATTACAAATTGTAAATTGTACATACTGAAAGACAATTTTATCTTTATATCTATATGCATATGTTATAGTTTTTTATATTTTTTTGATAGACAATACCAAAAACAGTTGAAGTGAGACTCAATCCCGAGACACAATTTTATGTATCAATAAAGAAAATAAAATTTGATATTTTGAAAAACATTGAAAGGGAAAAGTGAGCATAGATACTGTTAATTTGTCATTTTCAATTTCTATCATTACGAGTCCATTAACACTCTTTCACGCATCACATAATATTAAGTCATATCAACCATAAAAGCAAAAATAGATATTTGAAAGAGAAAAATGAACAAAATAAGATCACAAATTTCAACAAACTACACGTATCAATATCTAAAACAAATGGATCAATTTCTCTTAAAATGGATGGGAACTTCAAATGAAATTTTAGTGAAATGATATTTTTAAATATTGATATTTAAATGATAGACAAACTTATGTTTCACGTGAAAGTTTTATTTGATCAACCACCGAAAAAGTTGTTTTTCTCCGTTGATGGTGAAGGTTCGAGGTCGAGGCCCTCAAACGACATCATCTCGGAGCCCTTGTAAGTAGTAAGTTGGTAACAATATATTGCTCAAATGAGTGTTCCAAATTTAAGAATCCCCTTGTAGATCCGACCATCTTCTCCTGTATTTAGTTCAGAAAATTCGTAAGGAGCTAATATAAACAAGCTAACTAAAATGAAGACACAGTTAAAAAAAGTTTTATAAGAGCTAAAGAAGGAAAAGCAACAAAGCTATAACTCTTTTACAATAAATCTCGAGTCGATCGAACAAAAGATAATTAATATGAAATGTAAAAGATTTGATACGATTCATATATATGTAGTTACCTGTTCATAGTCTTTTATTTTCCATGGAAATATGTTGAAATCGTCGTCATGGTCAGGTCCTCCACATTTGTTGTTGTTCATGATATATCGATCTTTGAATGGTGTTTTCTGGGTAGCTAGATCTATATATGAAAACGGTACGTATATATTGTTGAAATATATAGCAAGATGGAGACGAAGCTTTGCGAGGCTTTAGCTTCTATTAATAAGGTTTTTTCAGCTCTTTCTTTGATTAAACATTTGATTTTTAGAAAACCAATGGCTGAGATTGAAGCAGAGAAAGTATTATCCACGATCCACACACAGGGATTATTGATTTCAATTTGTTTTTGTATGTTGCTAATATATTTTGTTGTACATGTACTTTTTATCTTATGTTTAATGAAAATGTTTAAAGACAATAATTGAGATATTTTCATATTTTAGCATATTTATATACTTTAGTGGTCTAGATATTTTAATTAAGATATTACATATAAGTATATAGACTATTAATCGATCGTATAGCAGAAATACATGTATAATTTAATTATTTTGTTGACCCATGTATAATTTTTTTATATATACAGAAATGTGTCAAAATATTTTCTTACGACGGTGTAAAGAGATATATATACAAGAAGCTAACAGTGTTCAGAAATGAGACTAAGCCTCTTAACTCTAACCTAAGACTTTTGGCACCTAACTGCACTAAAGTGATCTCTTACATAATCACCACCCAAAAATACGTTGAGTGGAAACACATATAAGATCTTGGTTATTTTTAACTATGTCTTATTATTAATTAATAGAACCAAAACATATTTCAACTCACTTTCTACATTTATTTGTGGCATATTATATAACATGTGACCAAGACAGAATAAATCAAGCGATTGATGCAAATTGAATTTCATTTGAGATCTTAGAATTGAATTTTTTTACCGACGATACGAGGGAAGACCGTTCATTAAAGGATGAGAAATGCTAGCTTTTACACATGCTTAGTGTCTTGTCGCTTTAAAAACATGTGTGGGGCCTGTGGTCCTTCTCTTGCGTTGTTACAGTAAAGACTGTACGTAGAGACTTTACATAGACAAACTAAAACTAAGATACGTGCTCCCACGTGATGAGGCAGTGCTGCCCACGTGAATAACAATACACCCATCTCCATCAGACAACTGCCCGACAGGGACATACTTTTTTTTTTTTTCTCTTTTTCAACCAATGAATCAGATACTCCCGTTGTTATTTTAAATATATATACTCCCTTTATTTCAAAATAAACATCTTATTTTATATATATA
>JAYMTA010003275.1:0-14615 GCA_036897625.1 Pelargonium cotyledonis | reverse complement strand
TTATCTCAAGAGTTGTTAGGAATCAAATTATTCGGTGAATGATATTACAAAAATAGTGAATAGTTGAGTAAAATACAAACCTGTGCAAAGCCGGGTAAAAAACTAGTAATATTATAATTTAGGGACTCAAATTTAAGACCATCAATAGAAAAAATGAAATTAAAAAGTACATTTGCTTATGTGGCTAACTAAAGTATTATAATATAACAAATAGATATTCAATTTGATTCTCACCATCACTGAAACTTTAAACACTCTCTTGGTGACGGGGTACACTCTTTTTCATGCTTAGCACCCAAAATAAATAAATAAATAAATGTTAAGAATTGGAGATTCCCTTAGCAGTATCTTTGTTATACGGTCACTTCCAATGGAAAGGAAGTAGCAGCCAAGTAATCGCAAGTCAACCAACAGTACCAGCCTAATCTCTGCCATCCACGTGTCGCTTCTTCTTTGGATCCAACGGTCAGCCTCGCTTTTTCATCGTGCCAATACGCATTTGGCAGTAGCATATTCTCAGTATTCCAAGAAACCAATCAACCATATTACCATGCGCCGAGAAATACACCATCAAAAATCACAGCAAAGAAGCTGAAGCTGAAGCAGCAAAAGAGGCCTCAGAGTTCGTAGCTCGCCATGGCTTCACCATGTAAGCTTCAGTTCTTGAAAAACCCTTTTGCCTGATTCTCATATTTTTCCAAAATTAGAATGATTTCCATATATAGAAACATTTCCATGTACTGGGTTTTAGTTGTTTTGTTGTTTGTATTTGTCTTGTTGGATGATTTTGGTGTAGTTGGTAATGATTTCTGGTTATTACTTTTTGTGGGCAGTTATGGGTATTTGATAGCTTACTGTTTCATTCAGCTATTTCTGCAAATGATCTTTGTTTTTTTGTCAACATTAATCGTAGACTCTGTAACTATCTAGTAAGTAGTTACATGACATGTTGTCACTCAGTCCCGGAACTGGGGTGGGCTGTAGTAGTCATTTGCCTATGCCATCTCCTAGGACTTCATTAAATATCAAGTAAATTCTTGACTTTTTAATGAGCATTTTAGTTCAACTGTTACATGCCTCCTCGTTGAGATCTATAATTTCATCCTACTCTTATTCAACATCCTGGCTCAGCCATTGTGTTGTGAGGTTGTTTATGCAATTTCGCATCCGATATGGGTGATGGGGTGGTAAAGGCAGTGCATGTTTAGCTCTCAAACTCTAATGCATCTTGGTATACTGGAAAAATTAAGTTTTTACTCTAAATGAAATCAAAATGTTGTCTAAATTTCTTATTGGAAATTTATATTTTTTGTATTTATTGGCTTTGCATTAGAAAATAATGATGGGCTGCTCTATGCATGGGATGTAGCTTGATGGTTTTCAATTATGTATGCATATTTAGGTGAATTGCATTGACATTTAATACACTTAAAATAAAAAGGCTGCTATTGCTCCAGCTGACTTCTTCATTTAGCTTATTCCCTCTTTTATATCTCTATACCTTGTTCCATCATTACTCTTGTTTTATACCCTGAGATGTAGAAGCAATTCCAGTTCCTGACCCATTTCAAAAATGTTATCTCTTAAGTGATTAGAATTTACGGGAGGTACTTCTCAGCTCTACTAGCATGCATGTCTTCTTACTGGTGCAATTTTGTGACCAAGAAAGTGCAGAGTGAACAACAAAAGAAGATATTTCTTTAGCTCACATTATTGTTGACTCGAGCCATGACATGTATTCTAGTTCCTTTAATGATTTTCCAAGGGTTTATGTGCCATACTCAGAACGCCTAGAGCTAATTCCCTCAGAAACTAGTATTGATTTTTTTTTTTTTTTTCCTTCAATGTATACCACTCTCCAATGAACAAATTATCCTACAAACATTCATGATATAGCATTTTTGTTAGTTTAATTGATATATGTGCATGCATATATACTATCTAGGCTACTACAATATGAATCTATGGTACTCTGTGTGTTCCAGTCTTTTGAAAAACGCTTAGGAAACTGCTTTGGTAACTGGATGCAAGAAGTATCCTAACTCCATGCCAACAATAGTGTTCTGTTTCCAGCATTTATTTTTGCTATCTCGTTACTTGAAGACCATTTGAAGTCAAATTTTTTTACCAATGCATTCAAGTTAAATTAAGTTTCAACTTGGAATTATTTTTGTGCAAATGTAGTTGATAAATTATATGTTATAAAAAATATGGCAGGCTATGTTCCATTTGCTTTTCTATTACTCATTGCTGGGTGTGCTGCAAGGCCTTTATATCCGCTCCCGAGCAAAATGGGTCATGGCAATAGACAGCCACTGCAGACTTCACGTCCATATAATATTGCACATCGAGGATCCAACGGAGAGATTCCTGAAGAAACTACTGCTGCATACAAGGTTTGTATTGGCATGCACTTAAAACAATAATGCATTTGATTTCCCTTGTGTGTGTGTGTGTGTGTGTGTGAGAGAGAGAGAGAGAGAGAATCTGAAATGAGGGAATTTTAGTTTACTTTTTCTTTCCCATTTCTGCAAACCTTTTGCTCTGTGTGAATATAAAAACTTCTAAACCAGACTATTTTTGCAGAGAGCTATTAAGGAGGGTGCAGACTTCATAGAAACAGATATTTTATCCTCTAAAGATGGTGTTCTTATATGCTTCCACGATGTGACCCTTGATGAAATAACTGATATAGCAAAACATAAGGAGTTTGCTGATCGTAAAAGGACCTATGAAGTTCAAGGGGTCAATACCACTGGCTTCTTTACTGGTACGAGAATGACGGCTTGTAGCTTGCATTACTTAATCTGATGCGGGAACAATTATTCACGATTCATATTTTACATTAGCATCCAATAAACGATAAAAACATGCACTTTGTACAGCATTGCAACTAGTAGCATTATCATGGTTTTTGAAACTATGCCTTTTTGGCATCTCACAAGTTTGGTACTACTATCATTAAAAGAGTACAATTTGAGTGCAGTTGATTTCACATTGAAAGAGCTAAAGTCCTTAAGGGTGAACCAGAGGTACCCTTTCCGGGATCAACAATATAACGGTTAGTTCCTAATGCTTGTATTCCATTTTTGTTTGAAGCATTCATTTCAATATTATGATTTGGCATGTGTCATCATTTGTTGCTCTTTACAAGTACTACAATGAAGGAAATATGAAAGCTAAATTTCAGTTTGAAGTTATTGTTCTGATCAACCTGATTTGATATTATTAGCCAAAACAAATCAGATGTTGAATTGTTGCTCACTATAATTGTTGGTTTTTATTACATTAAATATCTGTAGCAATTTAATATGCTTGAATTGCCTTTGGCTGCCTATGACCTTGACAGAACCAAATCTAGCTTCACTTAAAACTACAATCAAGCTTGCCTAATAGCTGTGTTGGGAGTCTCATACAGATCCATCCTTTTTTGTTTTTATTATTTCTTGAAGGTTACGGTAATCATCAATTCATTTAGGTTCCTTTTAGAACCAGCAGTTCAGGCACGATCTTGCATCTAATTTTTTAAATCCTCTGGCTAAATAGCTCAAGTATGTCATACAGATAATTAGCATTTGATGTTGCATATTTGCTTATCTTCCACCTCTTTTGTCTTAAAAAACAAAGAAGTACACTATTGGGGTTGTTCACCAATGGGGCAATGAAGGCATTACAATGTCAAGAAAGCTAAATGTATGTAGGTTGTGAGGAAGAGTACAATTGCATATTGCTAGGTGAAGTTGAATGGTGGGCATGGGACAATAATTTAACTTGAGGCTTTTTAACGTGAGTATGCTTTCTTAAATTGGAGCTCAGCTATATGGGATACAATGATAAGACAAATTTTGGAGTCGTTCAAAAGTACTTGGATTCTAACCAGCCAAAGATGGGGATATTGGCCAGGTTACATGATGTCATGGGGAACAAAAAACTATTTAGAAGGTTGAAACTTTTATCAAAAAGCCTTTTAATCCATTAATCCCATCTGCTCTGAAGCATAAGATTATCACCTTTTTCTAGTTTTTCTATATTTAATGAAGGATTAAATAATTCTTAAGAAAATAATGTGGAGAGCATCAAAATCTTCTTAAATACTTGGCTGATAGTACATACCTACTTTTGCTTAAAATCAAAGAGAAAAGAAGGAAAAAAAGAGTACAAAATACGAGTTAACTTCTTGGGGAACCAATTTGCAAATGCCATTAAGGTAAAGAATGGCCTATTTACGCAGTCTTCTTGTTGGTTACCACTTCTAATTACTTCAACTTTAACAGCTATAGAAAAGTTAACTTTGATTTCTGCATTAAGTTTAATTTTAACTGTAGGCTGATGAAACTTTTACTTTTCTCAATGAGGAAGTTATTCAAAGTTTATAATTTTGCAATTTTTCCTATACACATACTTTTATTTTGTTGAATACTCCATTGCTGAACTAAATTCTACTTTTGTGTTTCCCAGGAAAGTTTCCTATCATTACTTTTGAAGAGTTCATTTCAATTGCTTTGGATGCACCCAGAATTGTGGGAATATATCCAGAAATTAAAAATCCAGTATTAATCAACCAGCATGTGAGTAACATTTGGTACTTCACCATGGTTTCCATAAGTAAACACGTGAAACTCTTGGCAATTTGTTCAAGAGAAGTTTGTGATTTAGAATATAGGGGATACATATCTGTCTCATTGTTTAATTTGAATTGTTATTGCCTAATACATTCTTATAGCGAATGATAAAATGTTTGCGTTCCCCGATGCATAATTGTTACTGTCAACAGGTGAAATGGCCAAACGGTAAGAGATTTGAGGACATTTTTGTGGAGACACTTAAGAAGTACGGATACGAGGGCTTATATAAGTCAAAAGAGTGGCTGAAACAACCTGCATTTATCCAGTCCTTTGCACCAACTTCACTTGTATATATTTCAAATTTGACAGACTTGCCCAAAATCTTCTTAATTGATGACGTCGATATTCCAACTCAAGACACCAATTTGGTTTGTGAACTTCCTTCCTCTCGTATTTCATTTATATGTGAATTACCTTGCTTAGAGTGTTAAAGGGTCAATACAGCATAATTATTTTCCTTCCCTAATTTATCTCAAGGGTGAACAAACAAGTAATAAAATTGTCTAAATTGCATGTCATAACTGAGTTTACGATCCTTTTAGTTTGAACGTCATCGTGTATGTTAAGATATCTGACAGGAATTATTGACATTGACTATATGCAGTCGTACTGGGAAATCACGTCTGATAGTTACTTCGACTACATTAATAAGTATGTGGTGGGCATTGGACCTTGGAAAGACACAGTTGTTCCAGTGGCAAATAATTATTTGCTAACACCTACTGATCTCATTGCCAGAGCACATGCCCATAACCTGCAGGTATACATCTAAGCTCTACAGCTTGTTTGCTTGATCCACGTGATATTATGATAGAAAGTTCAAGATGGAGTAAAAATAATGAGCCTCTAATCCTTCGGTGTTGTAACATTATTCAATGGTGTGTACGGTTCTGGCTTTTCTAATATTAAATGTTATTGTTTTACACTGGAAATAAGCTACACTCCTCACTTCAAAAACCCAACCATCGGGAATCTTAATATAACACTGTGATAACAAAAACAGTATCATTACACTGTAGTTCTTTTCTAAAAAAATCTCTCTCCTGCCAATGCTTGTATTGTATAGTTGTAAATGCATAGAGAGCATAATATTTAGGGTTCCACCACTCCAGCCCTTGTTAAGGAAGTAAATGACTAGGATTACTTAATGAGCTTCGTGCATTGACATGTAAAATGCTGATGGGTCTTTTACTAGAAGTAGCACACTGACTTGGATGGATTTACTACTTTATGATTTTGTTTGTAAATGACAGAGAATGAGTGGATCCTTGCTCTGCAAATTCTTTGTTTCAAATTTCAATGTTCTTTTATGCAGAATGCCAGTTAGAATGTACTGTATTGTGACCCTTCGATACTCGTATTGGTTGACTATTTGTATGGATCGAGTAGTTGATAAGAAGATGATGTAAAATGTGCACTGGTTATATCATCTTTCGACTTGTATGGCCATTGGTAGAGCTAGGAGTGGGCCGTAGTAGACATTGGCCCACTCCATCCTAGAATCCTTAACCAACCTTATTTAGTCCAATGCCTTTAGGCACAGACTCAATTGAACCATCAAGCCTGGCTCCGCCAGGACCGCCTCCGTGTATGGCATTGATGGAAAGTTCATCTCTTCCAATCCAGTTGCTATAATTCTTCTTCAAAAGCTGAACTCAACTTGTTGTGGTGGTTTCAATTCAGGTACACCCATATACCTACCGTAATGAGAACAGTTTCCTGCACTTTGACTTTCATGTAGACCCGTATATGGAATATCAGTACTGGATTCACAATATGGGAGTTGATGGACTCTTTACCGACTTCACAGGTAGTCTACATAACTATCAAGAATGGACTAGTCCTCTTTCCTCCAATGATGACAATGGCAGTGCATCTAAACTGTTACGTAAAATTGAAATATTGCTCTTTTCCTATACAATGGGGTGAGAGATTATTGTATCATTCTTAACTGCTACTGAAATAAAAGTTAGCTTCTGCATTTCCATCTGTTGCATTGCTTGTGATATGATCTTCATACTGTGATTGATGTATATACTATTCTATCCACTTGATTCAGTTTTGGTTATTATGATTATTTTTTCGTCTACGAGTTTTCCCGATATGTTTTTAATGCAATTAAGGCATCTACACGTATCAATGGTCGAAAAACTGCCTGAACTTGATTGAAAGTGCAGACTATACTCAGATTATTAGACTAAGTCTGTTCATTCTGTTAAGGCAAGTGTGTGTGTTTAATGGTTTATTCACGTTGCATTGTTGAAGGAAGAGACTGAGCTTGGAATTATTTGTATGAGAATGAAAATAAGGTGAGGGAATTATTAAGTTAATTCTTTTTCAGTCTCAAAATGAGTGTTCATATAAATTTCTATAAAAGAAATTAAGAATAAGTGAGTTTATGTCGTACATTTCCTCTTTTAGTCATTGTTTAGTAACTCTACTCAAACTCTATATGAAATGTGTATAAACATTTTTTGGAGATTTTTATGTTTGGTAAGTCTATTATGGCAACAATGTCTATAAACATTCGCAAAAGTCAGCACTGTTCCCACAGGAGCTGGA
Organism: Pelargonium cotyledonis; assembly: GCA_036897625.1. Classification (NCBI taxonomy): domain Eukaryota; kingdom Viridiplantae; phylum Streptophyta; class Magnoliopsida; order Geraniales; family Geraniaceae; genus Pelargonium; species Pelargonium cotyledonis. The sequence goes on along the minus strand of JAYMTA010003275.1, from coordinate 7,428 downwards.
TTGCTCTTGTGGGAACAGTGAAATTGTCTATATGAGATTCGATTCCCAAATTGCTCCTGATTTTGTAATGTAATATTACATATTTATCCCTCCCTCTCAACCATCTCTCTCAACGTTCTCTCTTTGTGTTAACTGATGGTCTTCAATGCATCTACCCGTTCGACCAACCATCATCAATTTTGTACAGAAATCTTGTTGAATATAAGAGACAGAACCACCGTGAGAACTGGAAATACCATAGAAGAGAAGAATATCATAAGTGTGGTTGCAGATTGATAGAGGAATTTCAAGAGACGTTTTTCCAAGGTATGATGTTTATGTTAATTATTTAAAATTTTCACAAAGATGGTTCAGGAACACTGTATGGTATACCTTGCACAAACGTAGGTATACCTCACTATATATTACAGTTATGTATCTAAGTGGTGGACCATATAAAATGTGAGGTACACCATCAGAAATTAAACCCATGGTTTACCTCTGCTTCTTGTGTCTGTGCGGTAGACCCTTTAAAATGTAAGGTATACCGATCAGACGATAAGCCCACATGTCCATGTCGATTTACCTCTAAGTTTGTTACCTCTATCTGAGCGGTGGACCCTTTTGAAAGTGAGGTATACCGGTCAGACGGTAAGCCCACATATTCATGTCGGTTTACCTCCAAATTTGTTACCTCTGTCTGAGCCATGGACCCTTTTAAATGTGAGGTATACCGGTCAGACGGTAAGCCCACATAAACATGTGGGTTTATCTTCAAGTTTGTTATAGTTTTATGATAATATAATTTATTTTCGTATTACATGGATAATGACAACTCCAATAGCCCATATTACCCCCAAAAGGATGATGAATATTTGAATTCATTGCATGTTACAAATTGGCATGTTACAGATTTTGGCTTTCCCAATCACACACAAGCCACCGCCAAGACAACCAAAGCCCTAACGTTCGAATGGAATTGGGAAAGTGAACTATGTTCTCAATTTTAAATCTTTTTTCTTTTATATTTTTTGTTTACATTAAGGGCAAAGTGGTCATTTCAACATAACACCCCTCCTTTTAGGCAATTTTACCAAACAATATTTTTTTTTTCTCAAACTCCTTCTACCAAACAAACCTCATATTCTCTATAGACAATATAAACTCCTTCCAACTACCTCTACAGACGAGTAGGGTTACCAAACAAGGCCTTAACTTGTGTGTTGTAACAAATTCAAATGATATTGACTAAGGACTTGTTTGGGTTGTTTATAAGGTAAAATGTTTGTAGAGTTAGAGATAAAATGTATGTAGAAAATAATTGTTTTGTTTGATGAATAAATGTTTGGAAGGATGTTGATAAAGAAATCTATATTATGATTTTTTTTTTTTTTTTGTCTGGAAGGATGTTGAATTTATGAATTTGTCATTTGATAAATAAATAATTTATTTTGTATATAAGAGGTATCTTATCTCGTTTGAGAGTTCCCTTCATTAGGGTTTGTGAGTGCGGCGGTAGATGCAAACAGCGGCAATTGAGAGTGAGCTTTTAGGGCATCAAGGGTCAGTGATGGCTCCGCTAGGGCTTTCTGGTGGTGGCGTGTGCAGGAGGATCGACTTCAGGTGGTGTCGTGCGGCGATGAGACGAGACACTAGTCTTTTCAACGACCAACGTAAAAAAGATGGAGTTTGGTATGAGATTGGATTCGTTGCTCGATCATCACAGCACCGCTATAACAAAGATGGCAGCAGCGGATCTAGGGTTTTGCACGGTGACAGGCAAAGGGTTGAGGGCGGTGGTGAATTGACCGGATGGATCAACGTATAGGGGGCCGAATAAGGGCGAGGATGGGACGAAGGTTACAGGTGGTAAGGGAGGGTCTTCCCGTGGGGCAGAGGGGGTCCTGGCGCTGGTGTCAGGGCTCGAGGGGTAGTTGGCTTTCTTAGCAGCGGTGTGGGAGGACCGGATCACGAGCGTCGCTGGGTTAGGGTTTCAGTCTGATGTCTCGGGGTTGGCTGTACGGGGGGAAGGGTTATCTAGTGCCCCTGTTCATGTTTCCTGAGTCTGCTCCACCTTTGGTCTAGGGAGGTTTTTAGCATCGAGTTTGATTAGGTTAGCTTTAGTCCAGTTTTTTAGTTGGCTCTGTTGTGTTTGGTTTTCAGGATGGCTTTGATTTTTCCTGTGTTTTGGCTTTCGTTGTTTTTGTTTTCTTGTACCGATGTGTTTTGTCCTCAATAAAGTTATTTTCATTTCTCGCTAAAAAAAAATTATTGTGTATTTGTGTTCATGGTCAACTCCGGTCAACCTATAGTAAAAAAGTGAAGGTCTACCTTTGACACATCTTAATTGACCAAGAGCACAAGTGAAAATTCATATTATATCTAATTACAAGATTGAGGCCTACCATAGACATTGAAGATGTGTATAAGTTAATTTTGAGGTTGACCATAACAAATGAGTCTTTGATACTTTAGGTCTACCATTACAGATCTGGGTTGACCATAAATGTGGAATGAGGTTAAGTTTGTAAAAAACCAAACCAAATTCAAGAGCATTTTAGGCATGAAAATTCTCACAAGAGGTGTAGTAATTCCCACAAGAGACTCCCAACTTCCATAGGAAAAAAAATCATCCAAGAGCTCATAGGCGCATCATTGCTCACAGCCAAACAACTTTTGACAAAATATGTGTAGACATTGAATAGAAGGGAAGTAGATGAACCAAACAAGCACAAACTTATCACATGAATATTGTTGGTAATTCATGCATAGAACAAATAAGATCATAAGTTGCAGAAGCTTAGAACAGCTTTTTTCCCCAAACAAATAAGTTGCAGTGCAGCCAGGTTCTCTTAAGATCATAACATCACCTGTTAGCTAACTATTGAAACATGCTCTTGAACAAGACAACCATTCATGTGAACAAGGTAATTTGATTTAATAAAGACCACATACATTAACTCCCCAGAATAACATTTTTTACAAGCAAACTGTTTAAGGGAGGATCTGCATTCAGGAAACTAAACTATATATATGCCTCCACAATCCACATTCATATTCATAGGCAAAACATCCTGTAAAAACATAGGGATTTAAAAAGCCATTTCCAATAACAAATTAAGAAGAGCCTGCCCTCATCTTTGAAATCTCTTCCAACAAAAATCTGGATTCAACAGCAAAATCAACCGGAGCAGCAGACTTAATTGTTATCCTCTGCCTCTTTTCACTCATGTATTTGTTTTGAATAACACTGACTCGGAATAGATGAGGAGCCCAGGTTGCTTGTTTAAGTTTCAGTTGGTATTCCTCTCCCTCCTGTAAGGAGCAAGCATAGAAAGAATCAGACACTGCTTTAACTTAACCATCTCATTCTCATCTTTTAGATGATAATAATGTATTTACCTCAGATTTCAGCTTATCAAGCTCGCCTGCAGTACATCCCATGATCATCTCTGCCTGATCATTGAATGCAGAAAGCCAAGCTTCACCACTTTCATCAGAAACTTTCACTACCAGTATGTACCTTAAAAATTGAAAATAGACATCAGGAAATGCATGATATAAAACTCAAGGTCTGTGTGTGGCAGAAACTCTAGTTAATTCATAATCACAAAGTGTCTCACCTTAAGTTACACTCATCATCATTCTTCTGGCAACCTTCACACCAGTAGCCTGATCCAATAGCTTCTGTCACTTTCTTGTTGCAAGTTTTACATGCACGATACCACATTGTCTGATCCGCCCTGATGAAGCTAATATAGGCCCTAATGCTGAAAAATGCAGGCTGCCAAGAACAAATTCATTGTTTTAATGCACTGTACTGACTAAATAATTGTTTTGTAGGCATAAGTTAATAGAGCAATTAACACAATTCACTACCCTAAACATTAGGACCAAATTACAGTACCTTGTCCTCACCCAAGGACGGGTTGCTGGCTATATGGGAGAGGGACACTCTATCGGTATACATAGATCTTGCCCCACTTGTAGATGATGGGCTCATGCCAGATCCCACAGAAGCCAAAGAAGTCTCTTTACCTTCAGAATCATACCTGCACATAAGTCAAAGTTATAACATTAGATAAGAAAACAAAGGGCCATCCAGTCAACAAGAATGCAATAGCCAGCCATTACCAAAACTTACCAGGATCTCAACTTTCTGGTTTCAGGTACATCTGGATTGATAAGTATTGTACTTCTACTTAGTGTTGACAAAGATAAACCTGAAATGATTTACAAGGAATATGTACAGTTAGGCATTATATTCATTCATTTTATTTGAAGTTGGAACCTTAATTTTAACAATAGGCTACCTTGAAAGTCACCAACTTTGAGGGACTTAATTGCAACAATGGGAGACATATCTGCAATATCCAGCAATTGTTGCCCTACACTAGTTGCAAGCTCGTTCCACAGAGACACAACAACTGTCTTTTTTCTGCATTATAGATTTATCTTATCATCGATATTCAATATAATGTAGTAAAATAAACATGCATTCAATAAGAAAAAACTACTTACGAGTCATCTGCAATAGTTATATCACGCTTAGGGATAGTCTCATTGTTGCTCTTCCTTCGGATGCTCATTTTAGGAGAGACATTTTGAACAACTCCAATAACATCTAAGGCACAAACAACAACAATGGTATCAGGCAAGTGATAGAATTGAAAATCATATATTATATTTACAATTCCCATGGAATCATTCTTACCAACAAAGCTCTTCCCATTGACATATGGACCCAACTCATCAATCTTGATAAAGTTGAATTTTGTTTCAGGTATAAAACTTGCTTCATTACTTGCCTCCTCCACATCAGAATTCTCACTTAGGGTCATTTCATAGTCATTTTGCACAGTTTTAAACTGCTTGTTAGCAAGTTTCAGAGTTCCCTTTGATATGTAATAGACCTTCCCCAGCTGGAATTTGTCAAAAAACTTCTTAGCAGCTTCATTGAACATTGTTGCTTGTATTTGGGTACCCTGCACAGAAGAAACTAGTCATTAAAAGATTTACCTTATACCCAAATTCCAAAGACAATAATTTTGCATATTTTACAAATAAAAAACATAGAGAAAATTGTTAATGGGTATGTTTGCTTACATCTTCATCTGTTAACTCAACATTGAAAACACAGCCTTCTCCTCTTGCATTACTGTAAGTGTGCATGCTTCCTTTGTTTGTAACACGAACTTTTATTGTCCAATTACCTTGATAAGGATTCAATGAGACAAGAGGATGCACTCTTCTTGTCATGGCCATTCGTGCAGCAGGAGCCATACTAGAATCCACATGAAAATAGAATATCAATTCAAACTATAATTCTTAAACAACCAACTAGAGAGCATATCATATCAGTACAATCCAAGCAAATAATACTCACTTGTTTTGTTCAAGTACAATCTGAGCAGCTGATTTTGTAATTGTTTCTTGCTTTGGCTTCAAAATGATTCCAGCATCTTCCCTTTTCACCTCAGCTTTGTTACCAGTTTCTTCACTTTTCAACTCGGTTTTGATTTCCATTTCAAGCGGAGGAGAAACCATCTCGCACTTGGTTGCAATTAGATATCTGCAACAGTTGATTAGACAAAACAATTTAATTGAAGCTCATTAACCAACCAGAGATATGAACATGAAGTGTTAGAGAACGACTAGGCAAAATATGAGGCTTACTTCTCTGGTTTGTTGGGGATGTCATTCAGGGAATAATCAAGAATCCGAATGAGTCCCAGGTTCTGAATGTTCCCAGATATGACCTCAGTAGACACACTTGCTGGGAGAATTGCCTTCAGTTTCATCTTTCCATCACTAGCAGTGAACCTTCAAGACAAGCAACACTCATTAGCATATTCAACATATACAACATTCTAAATCCCCAAACAATTAGGGTTTCAGTTCCAACAAAAATATGTGATTTTACTAAAATTCTAGACACTGAAACCTAACTTATTTTGCTCATTTATATCCCTTTTCCTTCCACAATCTTGGCAACCAAACAGAAAAACCATTGTGGTATTAACAAAACTTAACACAAACAAGCAACAGTCTAGGAAATTTAATATTTCCACCATTCTAAATCCCCAGACATAAATAAACCAATTCCTCATTTCCAACACTCACATAATCATATCATTAGGGTTTCAATTCCAAATAAAATACAAGATTTGAATAAAATTCCGAATACTGAAAACCTAATTTCTTTGCTAAATTAAATCTCTTTTCCTTCCAAAATCTTGGCAGCAAACGGAAAAACCAAAGTGGTACTAACAAAACTATCACGAACTAAAGTAAATTGCAGACGAATACACTATTCAAGAGCTCGAACTGGGTCTGTGCAAAGAGGATCTAAAATTTACAAAAACGATTCAACAAAAATGAACAGATAGATCTATAAGCATATTACTTTTAGATTGAACAAAGAGAGAAATAGTACCCAACGGTCAGAACCAATCACCGGATCTACGAAAAAAGGAGCTAGAAAAACAGAAAGAAAAAAGGGTTTATCATTTTCAGAGAACTCACATGTATCTGTTACCAGCGGGCTTGAGATCGAGGACCTGGACGACAATATCAGGGACATCGGAAGAGGAATCGGGAGATGGGTTTAATAGAATAGTGGAAATGGCGTCGTGGGTAACTGAAGGTTTAGACATTTTGGCGGTGTAGAAGAAGCCCTAAGGTCTGTGGTGTCTGATGGAGATGGGGTTGAGGAAGGTGGTGGGTCAGTTTATGTAGCTGAGGAGAGAGGGTTTAGGTTTTGGGTTTTGGGCGGGTAGACATTTTCGCGGGACGAGGAAATCAAATGCATTGAATTTTCAGCGGGAAAATTCCAGATCTGGAATTTGTATTTTAAGTTGCTTCTTTTGGTCGTCACTTGCCAATGCCATGTCCCGCGCTAACATGTCATCTACATGGGCCTCATGGGCTATGTGCGTGCCTAAGAGAAATAGTAAAGAGATTCAAATTAGATTAAAGATTTTTTCTAATTCTTGAATTATACCGTTTATGCCGCTGAGATTTCTGAACTTTATTTTGTGCTTTCACAATACGGTTTCTTTCATTTTATTTCGCGAAGGTTCCTACCGTTAAGTCAACTAACATTTTCCGTAAATTATGCTGACGTGGCACTTTTTTGCAATAAAAAAATAATTTTTAATGTTTAATTACCATTACACCCTCAACTTAAAAATTGACAATTACTATTTTACCCTTAACTATTTTCTATTATTTATTTAATTATTATTGTTCAATAACTTTGAAGATTCCGGCAAGTATGAAACTATAAAAGCCTAAAAAAATCATGATTTTGAAGAGAACCCACAAAAACAAGCCAAATCCAAACATTCACGTAACAAAACCTAAAAAAAAAATCACAAAAACAACAAAATCCCAAATCTGGAACCGATGCATGTCTCTCTCCCTCTGTTTTGTTCTCTTCTCTTCGTC
>JAYMTA010003274.1:0-14615 GCA_036897625.1 Pelargonium cotyledonis | reverse complement strand
TCATATTGAAAGAAATAACATCCATGAACAAAAATCTCATACTTTCATTCATAGATATCATAAATAGGATTCAATACAAGTCAAATTCAAGAAATCCAAACAAGAGAAAGAGTAGAGTAAGGTTTACAAGAGAAATGAGAGGGAAGAACCAAGAAATTGCTTCCAATCTTCAAGTTTCAAGCCCCCAAATCAATGAATCCCTCTAAAACCTCTCTATCCAGCCACCAAATTCTTCAAAATCTCATAAACTCTAGCTACCCTCGAAATTCGGGCAAAAGAAAATTATTCATAGGTGTTCAAAACTATCAAATCAACTAAACTATGCAGTCGCAACTATGTCAAAACGACACAGCTTCCAATCTTCATTGCGAAGTCGCGACTGTGCACAAATGTGTCACAATCGCGACTGTAGGCTTCTGTATCTCCTCCAAATGTGTCACAATCGCGACTGTAGGCTTCTGTATCTCCTCCAAATGTGTCCTGCAGCTCCTCTTTTCGCTTCCTTAATTCCCACTTCACTCCCGAGCTTGGACTCCTTTTACTAAACCTGAAAATCACCACATAAAAGAGTACAAATCATCCAAGCTTATAAAATTGGCTATTTGAGCCGTAAATCCAAGAGTTACAATGAAAATTGGACAATAAAATATCCAAGCGAGAAATGAGTAAATGGTGCTAATGTGTGCTAAATGAGTGAGAAATGCAAATGAATGATGATGACAAGTGGACTAAAGGGACATGAAAAGTGTGTTATGAAACCATACTATCAATTAGACATAATTGGTTATGGGAGTTGGGATCAGTTTTGGTTGTTTGCACTTGAGGATGGTGATGTAGTATTCAATCTTGGGGTGACTTTGTGGTTTTTTCAAAGGGTCTTGGTTTAATTCACATAACCTTGAGAACAAGGTTAGTCTTCGAGAGGGGAATAGTAGAGAAAGCCAACATTGAAGTCCAAAGAGAAAATTGTCACTATTTAGCACAATAAGGAGATATTCCATGGTTCCATCTAAGGGTTGCAATCAAAACAAGGATGTACAAAAACAAGTAAAGATGTGATATGTTCTATGGAACATGTTGCTGCAATCTTCTATCATGGTTGTGCAAAGCTTCTTGCCCACATCAAGACAAGAACAATGAGTTTACAAATCCTTATTATGGGATATTGTACTATTATGGATTGTATTCAAGTTGTGATATTTTGGTAAGATAGTTGGAAAATGGAATGAAAGATAGACGGGTTTTCAATGGTGAAGAAAACCAAGAAATACAAGCATATGGCTTATGAAACTTTGTTGATCAAAATCATTGTATTTAGAAGTGGCACTAATTTCTTTTGGGAGGAAACTTTTTTTGTTCATTGTACAACACTTCCCAAGTATAAAAGTATAGATGTCAATATCACAATGCTTCCATTGAAGTTCCTTATCCTTCGTAGAATATTCCTTCTTGAATTGCTTGGATTTTCGACTCGCAAATAATTGGATATAAAGGCGTAGAAGACAACTTTCCCACACTTGTTTCATGCAACAACAACCTCATTGCTCCTTTTACCTTCATACTCGTTGTCATTTTCATGATGGAACAACTAGAGAATCCGTGCCAAAATCGTGGGCACTATAGTGCCAAAATCATGGGCACTACAGTGCCAAAATCAGCCAGTTTCAGGACACTATCAATTGCTATGGCAGTTGCACTCATTGTAGCTCACTTCCCCTGAGATCCTGACATATTGTCTCACAACATCTCAACTTGAATACAAGGTTGATTTCAAAAGGTTGGCAATGAAATGACTACAAAGAGGCCCTTAATAAGGAACCAAGCACAAAAGTCCCAACCTTAAAGACAATAGACCATAAGCATTTGTCAATTGGAAATCTAGGTTATATATACATGAGAAGCTAGAAACATAAGGGTGTTATGTATTGTGTGATGTCTTCTTCCTCCTCACTATTCAATCTGTATTTCACTTCCTTATCAATCTGTAACTGATTTATCAATTTGTGATGATTGATTGAATTAGTACTTTTATTTCCTTTCTTAAGTTGAATGGAAAGCCTCAGAAGCTTTGAGGTGAGGCAAATTATTATTTGTGTTTGATATTATTCTATGATCTCCATTTCAAGTCAGACCAGAGTGGATGATTTGGAGAATGGGAATTTGCAGAAGTATCAAAATACTTTGATTTGCGATGGTGCTTTCAATGACGGGATAGGAGGAATTGGATGAGAACTAGTCAAACCTTCAAATCAGGTCATAACTAAATATTGTGCTCTTGTTTCTGTTTCTTCTCCTCATTTGGCAAAACTCAGTGCAATATTATCTGCTATGGCCTTTGCTTTCTATTGTGGTATGGACAAGATTTACATCTTATGTGACTCAACTTCTATTTGTAGGGATTTCAATATGAAGCTTTTTAAAGACGAACAAGCATGGGCAAACGGTGAAGACATCAAAGCCTTAATAGCTAAGTTTTTTTTTCTTTTTTAAATGGGCAACTAGATAGGTTATGTATGAGGCTCACAACTTGGCTCAGTTATGTAGGAATGCCTTTTGTAAGGCCGTTTTATTTTGACATATATCGGTCGGTTATGAAAAAAATGTTATTATCATTCTTTATTTGATTTAATGTTACTTCTAGTGTTTTTCGGGATTTTCCAACTGGATTAGGGAAAAGGAAGTGGAAAAAAAAAGCAAGACAAAGTCATTTGAGTGAAATTGTCATTTTCGGCTATTTTACCTCTAAATCTTAACGTGCGATTTTGACATCCTTAATGATCTCATTTGGATTTGATATTTTCAATAAATTTCTAAAGCACTTCTATCACTTTGATTTCCCTCTGAGTTCTCGAGTTCGAGTCTCCTTGTCGACGATATGGGGTGGTATTTGTGGGGTGGAGTTTAAGGTGACCGCCCGTTTGAAGAATGAAAAACATTTTTACTTCGAGTATGATGTCCCATTACTGATAAAAAAAACTTCTCAATATCTTTGGAATGGAATAACTCGCTCAAATCAAAGTACGTTTACATGGTCAAAGTGTTCATTTACTATGAACACGATACACGACATGACGCACAACACGGGTCATGTTTGGGCCATATTTCGCAATGCTTTCTGCCTATGTGACATGACCCTAGGCATGGGTCACGCGGGTCGTGTCATGCGATCACAAAATTTTCTACTTCACGTTTTAACCTCTTTTTGTCTATTTAAATCCTTGTAAACAACGCTGGTTGATATATTATTTGTATCTCAACATCATAACGGAGAATAATCTTTGTATCTTATTACTAGTCTAGTTTTGAAGAGTTACATTGAGAGAGATAATTGAGAAGGAAACAAGAAGATCGATTGAGAGATCATCACCTTAAGTCAATAAAGTGTAACATATTTCTTTCTTTGTGATATACAATATGTTTATTTTCATGATTTATGTTTGTCTTCTAAACATGGGTAGCTAAACGCTTTTGATTTAGACATTATGGGTGTAACTAATTGTTAGGGTTTCTATGATTTGTATATATGAAAAATAATAATATTGTTGCCTTGATTGATAAATCTCTATTGCTTGTATTAAAGAGATTCAATATCTTGCCATTAAGACAACGGATTAATCTCGAGAGAGATAGTATATTACCTAGATTGTCCCAAAACTTCTATATCGAAAGTGAGACTCTTAATGTGACTTTTGACACCTTCTAACAACTCCAACATCTGAGCAAACATTTTTTGCCCAGAGTAGCAGAATGAGACAATGTGACTCAAATATGATAAACGACCTCCTAAATTCAATGTGAATATTTCAGAAGCCATTTGATGCCATTTAGGGTTCTAATAAACCATGAAAAATTAACACGTCATTTGGATCCAATTTCTCAACATACAATCCAAAGTAATCCAAGATATCCCCGAATTAAGTGAGAAAAGACATCCCCAATCCAATTGGATCATTTTTGAAGCCTTCCAACATAATTTAGGGGTCTGAACTCTGAAAAATAGACACGTTGACTGCGGCCAATTTTTCAAGTTATGCTCAATGGAGAGTCGATTACACCTAGACACAAGAAACGGCCTCCTCAATCCAATGTGGTCATTTCCATAATTATATGATGCCATTAGGAGGCCCGATTTACAAAATGGTAGTACGCTAACCAGGTCCAATTTTTCAAGTTATGCTTCGCCGTGAGCCAAAGTCACCCGAGTAAGGAAAGCTACTTTACGATTTCAATGGACCAGGTTCTAAAGTAATTCGAGGTCATTTAAGAGCCCAAATAACTAATAATGATTTCGATTACAGGTATGTTGCCTAATTTGAATTTTCTTAAGTCAAGCATTACCAAGGTTGCAAACATTGGAAGTTACCTCGCGAATTCAATGGGACAAATTTTGAAGCCAGCCAAGTTTTTTTCAAGGTCCAAATCAACATTACAAGCTTAGTTTTACCTACCCAAATTGATTTTATGAGTACTTTCAATATACGCTTCGTGATGAGCTAAAAATAAGTACCCATTTTTTCAAGGATCTGAAAAGGATGACATCATCGATCCTTACGTCATCATCTCCACATCATCGTAAATGCATGATTACATCATCATATGATGATTAAAAGACCTTATTTGGGCACATGATATAATCGTGATCAAAGTATGACATCATCATGCCCACTTGTGACCAATTGTAATGTGACACATCACCCATCTCATACAAACATTGCGAGTATAAGTACACCCTCAAGACATGAGGTAATAGATCATTTTTTGAATTTTGAGATTTATTTGTGTCATTTTAACATTTTGACATTTCAACTTTCTTTCTAAAAATTGAGGGGTCACTTTCGTAAGGATTTAAACTTTCTTTCAACTTTATTTAACTTTTACAGTGAATGTCATATTTAATTGATAGTCAATTCAATAATTTATTTATTATTAAGTCCTATATCTAATTATAAACGGAAAGTAGATTTATCTACATTTGATGTGAATTTATTTTATATAATTACGAGAATAAAACCTTCCGTTTTTAGAAATCCTTCATGTTTCCAATAGTTATATAGTTTTCAAAAGGCTTTATATTGCCACAGACAGGGTCTTGGTGCTTGGTGTTATAGCTTTGTATTTCTTCCTTAGGTTTCACCAGCAACAGAGTTAATAGTTCCCTATTCATTTACATCAAGGGCAATATCAAGCTTTCCTCCTTCTCTATGTAGATGACATTATTCTCACGACCTCTTCTAATCATCTCATTCTCTCTCTCACTCACTACTCATTCTCTGAATTAGCAATGACTGATCTTTGGTATCCTTTACTATTTTCTTAGCATTTCGGTCACTTCTTCCTCCACCGAGCTTTTCCATTTTCAAAAAAAGTTTGCACGTGAAATCCTTTAGCGTGTTAATATGATTTTCTGTAACTCTTGTCTCACTCCAATTTACACTAAGAAAAAATTGTCTGCTTCTGGATCCTCAGTCTCACATACATCTCTCTACCAGAATCTTGCAAGTGCTCTTCAGTACCTCATATTCGCTCGACCCGATATCTCATATGTTTTCAACAAATTTGTCTTGTCATGCACGATTTTTGTGAGCCTAACTTCCATGCTCTTAAAAGCATTCTTCGTCATTTTAAAGGGATCATTTCATGGTCTTCTTTTCTGAACTTCTTCAACTAACACTATAGTTGCATACTTTGATGTTAATTGGGTAGGTTGCCCAGATACTCGCCGGTCTACTTCTGGCTATTGTGTCTTTCTTGATGACAAGCTTGTTTCTTGGTCTTCGAAATGACAACACGTTCTTTCCCGATCAAGTGCTGAGGCCGAATATCGTGTCGTCGCCAATGGCCTTGCCGAGACCACTTGGTTGCTTAATCTCCTTCTCAAGTTACATAATGCTCCATCAAAAGTCACTATTATTTTTTGTGATTATATTAGTTTTGCATACTTGTCATCTAACCATGTACAACACCAACATACCAAACTTGTTGAACTTGATTTACATTTTGTATATGCGAAAATTGCCAAATGTAAGGTACGTGTATTGCATGTTTCCATCCCCGTATCAATTTGTTGATGTTTTTATGAAGGGTCTCTGTCTTTTTCTTTTTTTGCAGATTTCAGGTCCAGTCTGAACATTTGCAACGCTCCTACTTCGACTGCAAGGGTGTGTTAGATATTTTATTAGATAGTATTTATTTATTTTGAAATTCTATTTTTACTTGTACTCTTCGTGTACTTCATTCAAACTTATGCAATACAATCAAAACTCTTAAGGGAATCATAATCTAACAAGTTATAGGATCACAAGTACCAAATTATCACATACAATTTGTAACTCTGAAACATAATTGTGAACAGTCTTACCAGAATGTTGATGCACAATATAGACCATAATGAACTTGAAATTGTTGACCATAGTCAGAAACTGCACAATGCACTATAAACTCTCCCACGTCTTTAGCACAAACAAATTTAATCTTAATATTGGATATTGTCAATATAGAAACTCCTGCAGAAAATTTAAAAAGAAAACTATTTTCTTTAATTTCATCACTACACAAACCTATATACCCTTTCAAAGAGTCCAAAACCAAAGCAACAACTATATAGAAAAAATTTGAACAATATTAGCACAACAAACCAAATATGAAAGATATATACACACAAAGCACATGAAGTGTGAGCTGTAGAAGAAGAGCCTAAACAAATAAAGGTGTTTGTGTTGCATTTCAATTATCATACACTGATTTATCCAAATTCACACTAGATGCAATGTTCTTATTATTATCTTCCAGAGCTTTCTTGTTTTCTTCCAGTGCTTGCAGTTGTATCTTTGCTTCAGCAATCTTAAGCTACAACTCGAAAATCTCCCTTTCTCGCTCTGCAACTGATAAGCAATCTCCGGCCTTCTCAATATAGCCATTCGATAGAAAAATTCATGTTGCACCGATCCCGAAATGCATCCTCCATGAATTGAACCTGTTGTGCACTCATGCTTAAGTGGTTGAGTATGAAGAATTTGGGTAACTTTATTCAACAATGGAATGAAGTCTTTGGCAGGGGATGATCTTTGAAAATCCTTTTTCTGAGAGTATGATGATACTATGTTGGATTCGAGGCAGCCCTCATCTCTTGCAGGCTCCGCCACCTTCTCATCACAAATCTCAGTTTCTTTTCCGTTTACTTTCTTGATGACTTCCTCACGAATTTCAGTTCCTTTTCTTGGTTCAATGCACTTCTCAAGAATCTCAATACCATCTCTAGACTCGGTGAGGTCCTCACTAATCTCCACAATCATCTTTCCATCTCTTGGTTCCATGGTATTTTCAGTCTGTGCAAGCTCATCTATACCATTCTCACAAGTTTGATCTTCCTTTCTTGGCTGATCATTTTGCGTCGCTTCTGGTTCAAAATGGTTGCTTGATAAAGTACTTGGACCTGTGGCGTCCAGTCTCTTAGCATCCTGAAAATGAATAAATGAGTAGTGCATGTGTCGAAATGTAACATAAAACTAAAATCGAGTCTTCAACTATATTCTTGAGATTATAGATGAGTTAATCCTCTAACAACATGGTATTGTACTTGTTAACTGTCATATTTCAACATTTTGAACGGAAAACAATTAGTCTTTGTGTACTAATGAAATGAAGAAGAGAGTTGACGTACCATTTATAAAAAGAGGTGTTGCATAGTATTATTGAGGTCGCCATTCCAATGCTTTTCACTATAAGGGTCATCCACGAGCAACAGCTTTTCACTATAAGGGTCGTCCACGAGCACACCCTTTAGCATTGGTGCGACTATGATTCCTGGAGAGAAGGTCCTCATATTGGGGCACCCTCTCACCACTACATTAGTCAATGAAGGGAATTTGAAGGTGTAATTATTAGCTGTGCAGAAATTTGTGAGCCTTGGTAACTCTACTAGTTCCAAACACCACAATTTGCTGAAAATAATCATATGATCTTCCTCTGAGTCACGATCTCCATGATCAGTTGCCACTATTTATTCTATCATTTGGCATCTACTTATAGTCAGCCATTGGAGTTGCTCCAAACTTACAACTGTTGAGAACAGTAAAAATTTTGCCAATCCACCACAATTTTCAACAGTCAAGCCCATTAAAAATTTGAAAGAGACTGAGCATTGCGGCAATATATTTGCCAGACGAGGACATTCGAAGACATATAGCAACCTAAGTTTCTCAAAAATTGGGATCAATAGCGAGTCTTCTTTAGAAATACACTTCAACTCAGGCAACATATAGAGTGTTAGCTGATTTAAGTGAGGAAGTAGTATTGTTGACCCTTCTCCGTCATATGTGAATACCTCTTGGAATGAGCAGTTCTTTAACTTTAGTGTTTCCAGTCTGTGAAGTCCGTAGAGGAACTTGGATGAAAAATTAGTCGAATCGTCGTCCTGAAAATCGCTTATCTTTAGCTCTCTAAGATTGAGGAAGAGTTCTGAGGGGAACAGACCATATTTCCTCGTCATCATCTTCATGTCCTTGCTTCTTATTGTCAAGCTCTCCAAGTGGGATAAGAGCTGAAAAACAATTAAATGACAGAATAAATTACGAACAAATATGACTTTTGTGAAGGTAATTTACTTTGTAACAACTGCATATCTCATAATATCAAGAATTAAGTAATTCATTAAGTTCAATGAAAATTTTCACTCTGATAGTCTGATTCCCCCCATGTTTGCCATGTGATCTATATAACTCTTAAAAGATGGTGGAAATGAAACATACCTTTTCGAAGTGATTCTGTCCATGATTTTCTGGTACATTTATTAGCAAGTCCAAACTAGATATTTTGTCACAACCATCGACATCTAACTTCTCCAGAACTGGGCAATCCAATGTATGTTTCTTGGGATAGAAGCACTCAACTTTTGGTAGTTTTATAAGAAACAATCCAGTTAGTTTAGGGAACATAAAAGTAGTAGACTCTTCTTCTTTTTCAACACCATCATCAAAGATTTTTTCCACATCTTTGCAATCCTCTACACATAGCTGCTCAAGTTGATGTAGACTCCGAGCCACGAAAGCTGGAAATACATGTTTCAAACTCTCACATTCCTATAACAGTCACATTGGCTAAGTTTTCACAACTGAGATTTTTATGGAAGTTACTTAACTGCGAGGCTGTTGTAATATCATCTGTGATCTCTTTCAGATTTAGCCCCTTTTCAACTTCAAAGACTTCTTTCAATCCATCACAATCAAATATATGGACTTTCTTCACACTCTGAATTTTGCTCATCATATTAGATGGGGAAATCTTCAAAAGCGCAACACATTTTGTTACTTCTACAACTTCCAGTTTGCAAAATGAATCTTCTTTATTTGGCTGACTGTGCCAGATACTCTTGATCTTACCCAAGTTGTTGACATTCAATTTCTTCAAGTTAGGAAAATTGGCCTGTAATGTTACACACATTAATTTCAGCATAAAGTGAGAAGTATTTGAAGTAAGATAAAATTTACAGATTATAAACTAAACCGATAGTTATATCATAAATACATTAATAAGTGACGACACGGGAGAGAAATAAATAAACCTATCCATTGAACAAAGGTTGTATGGCAGTACAAGTGTTCCCGTCCGGGCACATTTCTTCAACTCCAGAGTAGAATGTTGTGAGGTTAGGCAAATCTTTAAGATAAAGATTACTTAACTGAGGCAATGTAATTGCACCCACTGTTGTTTATCCTTTGTCCTTTGCAACAATTTCCTTCATCATCACACAACTTTGAATTTTCAATATTCGGAGCTGTTCCATACTCAAAATCGACGGATGATACTTGCTCCATATGCATATTAGATTGTATATTTCAGACAATATCAGTTCCTCCAACTTAGAAAATGAAACTTGCAAATATGATTGAACATATGGATATTTAAGACAATATCAGTTGCTCTAACCTAGAAAATGACACCTGCAAATATGATTCTTAAAGCTCAACAAAAAAATTGGCTAAATGTGTTGCATTAAATCACAGGCACTAAATCTAGAAAGAAATTAACAAATGTTACCTCTTTGAAAAAAGGCATGAAGGAATTTGGCTCCTCTTTCTCTGAAAATATTTCTTCAAACTGTACATCTGTTTTCAATAACTTGTGCATCTTCACACCAGAGTAGAAGTTTATGAGTTGAGGAAGACGTTTAAGTGATAATTTGTGCAGTTGAACAAACTCTATTTTCTCACCAACCACGTCATTAGCGCTTACACAATCATCTTCTCTGCACTTCTTTGCCACTATTGCCTTCAGTATACTACAATCAGATACTTTGATTTTTTCAAGGCATGGAAATTCATTAGCCATGGAAAAAGAAAACAAACTCTCCAGATGCTTACAATTTGAAACCTTCACAATTGATAGTTTCCAGAAGGAGTCTTCCATCAACCGACCATTGCAAATCTTCTCCAACTTCAACAAATTACGCAAGTGCAATGCCTCCAATTCAGGAAAGGCCCTACTTTTTTCAGTCTCCACACAATGAACTGAATTTCATAATCTGTTTGGATCATGAGATGCTTTAGCTCTGGAAAACCATCCTTATCTAATTCATGAACAACACTCTTGATGCCCTTCAGTTCTTGTAGACACAATGCCTCAGCTCTTCTCATCAACCTCTTAATGTTGTGCTACAAATGATTAATGCTAGTGGTATCAAGTAGCAAACTCAATTTTTTGAATGTTTTTTTCTTTTGAAAGTCCCATTTAATCTCCCAAACCGGCATACCTCCAACAATAATCATGTATCTTTCCAAGTTTTCAAATTCCAAATCTTTTGAAACAAGTTGGGTGCTCAGAACTTCTATTTCTAAACTGCAAAGGTTAGGCAAATCTTTCAACTCTGCAAGATTGACATTACTTGTTCCACTGCTACTAAGGTGCTCTCTGGCCTCCCACCTACTAAAACTTCGAATCATATACAATTCTTCTAATTAAGACAAACCTCTTAAGACACCTTCCAGAATTACTAAGAGTTTCAAACAACCACTCAAATCTAACAACCTTAGCTCAGACAATTGCCTAATTTCCCTCGACAACTCTTCAATATTGGAACTAGCAAGGCTTAATACTTGAAGTTTCTTCAATTCTCCAACTATAGATATGTCTTATAGCCTATTGCAACTATCTAAACGCAATGTTTGTAGATTTCCCAAAAAGGATATATATGGAGGCAATGTTTGAAAAGACATTTTCGACATATCTAAGACTTTAAGCATTCTTGTCATTTCAAAATAGGTGTTTGGGATTGTTAGGGAGAAATCTTGAGAAAATTCACTCAAGATAAGTAACTCAAGCGAAGGACATTTGAGTCGTTCAAAAAGGCAAAGGGGGCTACGGGAGGCATGAAAAACCATTGCAGTGCACCTTCCTAGCACATCATCTTGGGGCCATCTCTTCAAATCAGTATCACTGTCTCCTGCTGAAAACATATTTAGATCCTTCTTGCAATTGAGACGACAACACCTTGTACAACGTCGTGGATTTTGATGATATCTTCATTGTTGCCATTAAGCAATAAGCAAGACGCTTTGAGCTCAAGGATCAAAGTATGTAGTTTATTCCTTGTATCTTCCACTCTTCCTACTTCATCAAACAAACCCCAACCTAGACTATATTTCAACAGGACGACAATAGGAATACCACTCCCGACTAGACCACAAAGCAAAAACAGCCGCTTGTGTGGTTCTTCCAAGTGCTGGTAAGAGATGAACTCCATGGCCGAGTTAACAAATTCATGCATTTCTTTGTCCTTCATCTTTTTGAGCTGGTTCAAGGCTTCTTTTCATGCATGCAAATTTGGTTGGCTTGATAGAGATGCTCCAACCGTGACGATTAAAACTGGAAAACCTGCACATCTTTTTGCCACTTCCTCTCCTATGTTAAGGAAAGCAAGGTCTTTAATAACATCTCTAGTTTTTTCCTCAAACAAACTCCATGCTTCTTTTTCCTCTAGAGCTCCCAGATGGAAAATACTTTTAGCACCCATCGCAGACAATATATCTTGAAATCTAGAGGTGAGTAATATTTTACATCCCATATGCTTATTGTCAAAAGGAATTCCCACTTTTTCCAAATCTAGTTTTCCCCAAAGATCATCTAAAATTACAAGAACTTTCTTCTCCTTTAACCTTCCATATATGTGGCCTGCTCTTTCTGCTACACTCGACCCTCCAGTTTCAGATCTAACTTTTTCGCAAGTTGTCCTTGAATTTCTTTCAAATCTGGCGTCTGCAATACCAGAGCCATAACAATTTCATCAAATGTCCCCTTTTCAGCAACTTGAGATAAAACTTGTTTAACAAGTGTGGTCTTTCCCATGCCTCCAAAACTGTACACCACAATTGAGTTCTTAGTAGCATCTTGTAGTGCATTCACGATTTCCTCCAGAGTTGACATTCTTGAATCAAAGGCAAAGTAACCCACAGTGGACGGAATTGACATAGCCCGCCGAATGGCTCGCTCTGAAACTCCTTTGAATTGCTCTGGTTTCCTCAAGACTTCAACAATTTCTATCTGTTTCTTGCATGATTTTCTGCTCAACTGATAATGCAAAACAAGATTTGGACACAATCCAATCAAACACCTCCCTTTTGCTTTTTCTTCGTTTTCCTCCATAACATTTCTTGCTTCTGCACTGATTTTCTCGGCATTATTTTGCCAGCTCTTGACCTGACTTTTGATCCTCTCGGCGTTCTTTTGCGCAGCCAGAACAGAATGGTTGGTGTCAAATCTTACATTATCAAGCTTCTCAACTTGTAATTTGAGATTAATCATATTCTTCTTGTGATTTCACAGGTACCCAAACTGTCGGGCAATGGCGCCGAGAGAGTGGTCGAAAATGATGGTTGCAATGGAAGTAGCCATTCCAGCTGCCATTTGGTATATATGTTTTGGGGGGAAAAGAATAAAAAGAAAACCCTAATTAGGAAATCCTCAATTTTGATGCCAAATAATCAATTAGGAGTGAAAACAGGTCAATTTGTATCATCTTTTTCTTCTCAGCAAAATATTAGGTATATTAATACACAACTACAAACTGAAAATTAAAGCCAAAGAAAAGGTCACTCCAATATACAAATCAAGTGCTAGAATTTTCATAAGTTGCAGTCTTTAGCTGGAAAATAAAATTGCAGTTGTGTTTTCCTTCTCATTGGGCAACAAATTCAAAAATTCCAAGCCCACAAAAGCAACTATATCATATATATAAACACTAACCACCAGCAAAATTTGCAGAAATGGAAAGCCAAACAATATTGATACAAAATAGTATAAAGCAACAGAAGAGCAACACAAACTGAGAGTAGAGAGTTTTACAAGAATCAAGCTGTAGCTGATGATAGTAGCAAGGTTTTGCCTTGAATTCCAAAAAGCTGTTGTTTGGAAGATGGATCACAATTTCACAAGTTGCTAAGCTGAAAGGAAAAATGGTTTTGCAGAAAATTCCACATGACATGGATAAGATGAGAAACACAATAATTCGCACAAAGAATGAATAATCTCTCTGGTAGGGACACAAATCTCATCTTTGGATTCTCTACTAAACCAGGGGCAGATTCAAGTGGTTGGTATTGTGAGCACATGCTCCCACTCAACTCCTTAAAATCCAATGTATATTTTATGTGGTTTTATTTTTAATTTTATTTTAATATACATAAAGGTGAGTGCCCTCATTCAATTTATTGGTGCGCCCCCGTATCATTTTTATCTTCACGCAAGAGTTTTTTGTTTTTTGTTTTTTTTAATAAACGAGGGGTGTCTTTTATATATAGAAATCCGAATGTTAAATAAAAGTACAAAGCACGTCCTTACCCCAAACACGGGATCGGATTAGAGACCAAATTTGAAAAAGAGAAATCAGTACAAAAAGAAGTCTCCAAGCAAGGAACTAAAGCGATAGTGAAACTTTTAATGCAAAGAAGTGTGTCCTCCACACTCGAGAAGAGCTACCGGAAAGTCAATCCATTTCGAGCGAGTCAAATATACCAAAGAGAGATCAAACAAATATCATCCAAACCTTCCAACATACCTTGTTTACCTGTAAAGCATGAAGACCAGCTTGAGATTAAGGTAAGACTTGTTGAATCCCAAAGTGTGACTATACCACTCG
This sequence comes from Pelargonium cotyledonis, assembly GCA_036897625.1. Lineage (NCBI taxonomy): Eukaryota > Viridiplantae > Streptophyta > Magnoliopsida > Geraniales > Geraniaceae > Pelargonium > Pelargonium cotyledonis. Next base: position 487 of record JAYMTA010003274.1, on the reverse strand, counting down.
AACGGCCAGACGAAGGTGAATAGCTATCAAGAGTTCTTTGTTATTCGGAAGTATCTTTACGAGTGGGCATGTTTGGGTTTGAACCAGAAAACCTGATGAGGGAAAATGTATAATTAGTACATTAATTTATTCTCATTCGTTCTGAATCGATTTTAATTTATTTATATTTAAAAATATGTTTTTTTTTATAAATACTTTCTATTAATAATTGTATTTTTTATATCAGTATTAGTACATAATCATTTTTCTTAAATCCATTCACTTCAATTGTAGTTCTATCTTTATATCATAAAAAAGTTTAGTTTTATAACCTAGCCGCCTCTCCCTTCCAAGCCTATAGTTGAGATTTGTTTCAAGCTGTCTCCGGCGGCTTGGCCGCCAGACCTTAGTGTCGCCACCTCTTTCTCTGTGTGCCGCCGCCTCTCTCCCTTTGAGTGCTAGAGTTTGATTGACGTATAGTGCAACCGCCTCTGGCGGCTCTGCCGCT
>JAYMTA010003273.1:0-14616 GCA_036897625.1 Pelargonium cotyledonis | reverse complement strand
AGTCGCGGATGGAGGTAGGCGCCGTGGGGTCCAGATCATTGTACGGCGTCTCCTAAAAATTAAATGGTCCGGCTTGTTGCACCTAGGTCTGGTTAGAGCTAGACTTCGGTCGAGGCCTTATCTCGTCCGAGGGGCTTTCTCATTTGATTCACAGGATATCTAGTCATTATGGGCTCTGGGGATCTCACTAGTTGACTTGGGTTTTGCTTGTTTTAGTATAGGTTTTTCTTTTTAGTTCTTTAGAGATGAATAATTATATCCCCACCACCATCGTGTCTTGTCCTGATGGAGATAATATATATAATTTTATTTCTGCTCAAAAAAAAAAATACATGATCACATTGTGAATATAACAATAAATTAATGCTTGTAAGAAATTCAAGTGCAGCATTTTCAAGATTTTGAAAATTCTATTGCAATTTCTTAATTTCCATAATTTCAATTAAAATCTTTGACTTATTAATTTATATATGTGGTGTATAAATCAATACAAAATTTCAATTTCCCTAAAAAAAAATAAAAAATTCAATTGTGTTTAAACATAATATATATATCATAACATGTTCTGTAATTTTGGTACTGGCTAAAAAATTACTGATAAATAATAGCGATAATGAAAAAATAAAAAAAACTGTGGACAAAACTTGAAATTGAGCCAGCACAATAGAACAGAATAGCCTTTACTTTGACTTGTAAATTACCAAACGTGTTAGCTTATATTAGCCGCCAATTAAGTTTGTGGCTGTCCTTGGTCAATCATAGTTGACCAATAACACAACATCTCAAAAATTTGGAAAAGTCACAACCAATGAAAATGTGACAAATGGATTGTATGAAATTCATGTTTTAATATAATAATGTGTAATAAAAGTAAATTACGGAGTGATGAATTGAAGAATAGAATACACAGAAGAGCACTGATCACAAGTAAACTCCTTTTGGAAGATTCCTGATTTTTTGAGTGATTACTTGGACATATAAGAAAATTTGATTCTCTACATCTGAATTGTAATGTGATGTTTCCAATTTCGGGTTTTCGAAGTGATCTGGTTAAGGATATCGGGTTTCTCGTTTAAATATATAAATTTGTGAAGATTTTTTTAGGATGTAAATGATCGGGTATATTTTTTATAGTCCGACCTTACGAAATATGAATCGAGTTTCGGGTGCTTACAGTTTTGAGTTCAGCTTACCTCATAAGCAATATTTCTAGATGGTTTTGGGCTTTTTTTTAATGAAAAAATTGTTTACATAGAGGAGAATTTATTGAAAATTTCAATTACCTCTTATTTATATGCCTGTAAAAAAAGAAAGTAAACACTTTCTTTGAAATGGTGGGAGTGGTAAATAAATGTTGCAATATTGCTACTTTAAAACTTAAAAGTTTAATATTATGATAGATGAGCCAATCTTAAATATGAATTGATTATAAAACGAGTTGAATTAGATGAAACATATTGATACACACAAAAACTTCTTGCTATATTTCCATCGTTTTAGTTATATAGGTGCTCTAAAAAATGTTATATGGATGATTTTTTTTTACATAATGTGTTACTGAAATTGCAATTTTTTTTTCTTAAATAAGTCACACAACTTATTTAATTAAGCAGATTCTAAAGTAATTTCTTCATTGTAGAAGCTGTTAAGCTATAGTTTAATACAATACTAAACACAAAATAAATACTATAAATCATACCATTAATCCTAAAATTTATATGAGTGTGGACTTGCTTGGCACACCAACTGTAGTGAATTGTGAGATTATTTATGATGTTAGATATTGAGTCAAAACACACTTCAAAATGTTATTTTATTGTTGTTGACCAGTAGTATTATGATTAATTGCCCTTAGATACATTTAATCATTCGTCCCAATGCATTGTGTTGTGAGATTGTTTGTGATATATGCGTTAACATGAACGCAACACGTGTAATACTATTTTTTTTTATCAATAACGAGACATTATACTCGAAATAACGACGTTTTTTACTCTTAAAAAGGAATGTCGTCAATGTTAATTCTACCCCATAAATCCCAATGTAGAAAAAATCCGATAAAAAAATCACATATATAAGGCCAATAAGAGACATGTGATTTGAATTATAATTTATAGATGAAGAGAAAATGACTTGTTCCTCTTACTAGAGCTTCATGCTCTTAGTCTTTTTTTTTTTTATCAACAAATAAGTAGCTTTTATTAAATAACCCGAATGTTTACAAATAAAAGTACATGACGGGGTAAACAGAACCTAACTCAAGCACGAGATAGGGTCTGCTACCCAAGAACGAAAGTCAAATACGACAGGAAATGAACTATCGATACAGGAAATTAAAGACAATACAAAAACCTGAATACGAATAAGAGTATCCTCCAAAGTCGGGAACACGTCCTCAAAAACAAGTCTATTACGAGCCAACCAGATAAACCAAAGGGTAGCATGGCATGAGGCCTCCCAGAATTTCCCGCCAAGTGACGAACCATGCTCTTAGTTGCATAGAAGAAGATAGGACAAAATTAAAATACGGAGAGTTTTAGAAAAAAAATGACTTGTTAAAAGTGTGAGCAATAAAGTTTATGAATTATTGCGGTTTGTAACCGTAGGTAACAATTACAGCTAAAACACTATATTTTGCGGTTTGTAACTGCAGTTAATCAACGCAGCTAAAAGTCCCAATCGCCCACTTGCGCACCTTATAGCCGGCCTTGGCTTCTCCAATACATAAATGATATAATTTCAAAATTTGAAATTGTCACCCGTATCATAACCAGAATGAATATTTAGGTGTCTAAAATGAAAGGTCGTCTTAATGGGCTGGGTTTGGGGCCCAGTATTGGTTATTTCAAGACAGAATTGGGCTCGGCCCATATGAAAGGCCCACATCACGGGAACATGCAAATGAAAGCTACCTTAATGGGCTGAGGTTGGGCCCTATGCCGTATATTGCAAGACAGAATAGGACTCGGCTCAAATGAAATTTTAAAGGTCCACGTCACGGGAGCATGCATGAATCACTTGAAAGGCCATCTTAATGATCTGGGCTTGGTCCCATTAATGGATATTGCAAGACAGAATAAGGCTTGGCCCAAATGAAAGTTTAGAGGCCCAACTCACGGGAGCAAGGATGACTCACATGAAAGGCCATATTAATGGCTGAGCTTGGGGCGCACTATTGGTTGTTGCAAATCATTATTGGGCTCGGCCCAAATTAAAATTTTGAGACCCAACTCTGAAAGGCCATCTTAATGGGCTGACCTTGGTCCCAAATGGGTTATTTGAGGACATAATTTGGTTAGGCCCAAGTGAAAGTTTTGAGGCCCACCTCACTGGAACATGCATGAATGTTCAGCATTTAAATGCCGTACAGTTGAAGCAGAGCTATGAGATTAGGGCTTGTTTTTGCTTTCGATGAAGCTGAAGTGTTGGTCAAGAAGAGCCGTATTTCAGGTTTGTGCGTGAATCTAACTAAAACCGTCAGAGCAACAAGACCTCAGAGTGCTCTCAGATCCTTTGCGGTTGTTGATTTTATTGAATTGAATTTGTTCAATTACTGTAGCAAATCATCGATTTGGTCGGTGTTAGATTCACGCACAAACTCGTGATATTTCTTTCTTGTTTCAATTCAATATACAAATATATATATATATTTTTTTTTTTGCTTAACTCAAATTCAGCTCCTGTTCGTGAGGCTGAGCAGCGAATCGATGTAGGCAGCTCCTAAATCACGAGCAGGCTTCAGTTTCAACTGATTTTAGTGAATTTTTGTGCTGATTGAGTTTTTGCTGTTAGATTTGCTGTTTTTGGCTGATCCAATACGATGATGAAGATTGAAATAGATTAGATATATAATTTCAAGCTTCTGAATTTTGTGTGGAGTGTGGTTTGTAAGCTGCCATTGCTATGAGGATTTGTACTGTTTTTTGGCTAAATTTTTTTTGGTGATATATACTGATTTATTGCTTCAACTATCGTGTGACTTATATTCTACAAATGCTATACTGGTTCTGATCCTTGTCCATGTTAAATCAAGTCGGACTCCATAACAGCTGCTTTTGGAATTGATTCATGATACGATTCAATTTGTTTTTTACTAGTCGTTGAATTGAATTTCTACTGACTCAAAAGTTGTAAAAAATGTTTTTTCTTTCTTTTCTTTTCAAATTGAGTTTTAGTTAATAAAGAGATTCTGCACGATAGAAAACATTCCGTTGGGGTTGTATGGGATTCTTTGTATGTATTAGTGTTATTCTTAAGTTTCCTTAATGAGCTGATTCTGTAACAGAAGGATTTACTAATCTACAAAAGAAGAAAAGTTTAGTTGCAAGTGCATATTAAAGCTCCTATCTTTCAATTTGGTACCTTTTGAGTGTATTAATGTGTCTCTTTTGTGATAAATATATTTTCTTTGTAATGATGCTTTATAACTCTATTGGCTTGGTGGATCGTAGATTCATGCACAAAGTCAAAATGTTTCATTTTACATATATTTCCAACTGTTCAAGTATGTTTCTTAATTCTCTTTACTTTTCTTTGTGTCTACCTCACAGAAAAACTTAAAACTTTACCTAGGTCGAATGCAGCTATTAGGTTGAGGCTGCCAATCAAGACAGGCTACTTAAAGTCTCAAGTAGCTTCAGCTTCAATGGAAAATGGTAAATATTTTCATTAATCTGCATGTTATTATTTTATGATGCTTTGTACTTGCTTTTTTATAGCACAATAATGGAATGTGAATAATTGTTTTTTTCTTTTTATTTTTTCAAATGAGCTGTGAAGAATGTGATTTGCAGTGAATGGAAAGATTGTGAACATCAATATTCAAATATTTGAACTATGCTTGAATTGATTTCAGTCATATGTCATCAGAATCTATCATTTCTACTCGAGTGCTTTGTTGGTCATGTTCTTGGCCTAAGCATTTATGTCAAAGAATCCTATTATCTTCAAATAGGATGTCCCTTAAATATTTAACCAACATAAAACCACTTAGTTGGAACTTCCAAGTGCATATTCTCATAAGTTGTATCGAGTCATTTTTAGTTAAGAACTAACAAGCCTGAATTAACCTAATTATTTAGATGCATATAAGTTGAACTTGAACATTCAGAAAGTTTGAAGATGCCAATTCTCTGGCTCTCACCTTATTAACAAAGTGGACTATGGAGTGTGAAAACATGAGTAGGCTCCGCATAGGTTTACAGGTAATCATGAATACAAAATATATATATATATATATTCGAAAACGGAGTAAATTTTTGCTATGTGTGAGTTAAAGATGCAATTTATGAACTATATTTTTGCAATAAATACTTGCATTATATTTAACTTCCAACCAATTACTAAGCAAAAGTAAAAATATCAACTATAGGCAAAATGAAAGCTGCCTAAAATTAAGGAGTTGCCATGGCAATTTTGTCCGTTGTGTTGTCTTCTCTAAGCTGCCATTGCTGATGCGGGCTTGCTTATCATCAGTTACAATTGCTTCAAATGCCTGATTTTGTCTGCTTTTTGTCTTCGGAGACTCCACTTGTTTTGATGGAGCACAATGGTGTTGACAATAGGCACCAATTTCTTCAAATGCCTCGATGAGATGCTGAAATAGTTGGTGTATAGGATCTTTAGGAACAGATGTGTCCATATTGGCTTTGCAGATCATAAGAATTGGGTGAGCTTGCCTTCGAAAATGCCCTGCCACAAAAACTTCAAAATCCATAGGTGGGTTGTGAATTGCATGTAGCATGGATTTGCATAACATCATGAACGTGTCTCTGTCGTATAGGATCCGAGGAAGAGGCGTATAGGGGTAAGAATTTCCTTTCAAAACTGAAGATTGAATTGAAATAAGCACTTCTAATATGGTAGATTTTCCTGGATTCCATTTTTGTTTCTTTTGCAGAGACGGTCTATTCCAAAATCCTGAATTCAAGAGGTCGAGAGACACCTTCCCATTCCTGTGCAAGTAGGGTCTGATTTCAAGGCCACCAGAAAGATAACAAATCTCTGGAGGCTGAGCCGGATATTTGCCGGGAAAAGATACGTCAAAGAAGAATAAACTGTGGCAGTAAGGAGTACCTTCGGGACCAATAATCACAGCTCTCATGAGATCAGTCCTACTCCTATACACTATGACATAAATCGAAGCTGGGAGACAATTCCCCAATATTTCCCATTCTCTATAAATAACGTGGTGTGAAAGCTTCCTGCTATTGTCAATGATGAACTGATGATCTGATGGAGGATCTGAGAGGACATGGAAGTTATGGAACAACTTCAACCTCTTCTCGACCTCGTCTTCAATCTCTTCGATCTCTCCATAGCGAGGGTTTTTGAGCTCTCTCCAGTCTTCTCCTCCTCCGTCTCTGGATGACAAGGCTCTGTTGAATCGTCCCTCCATGACAGTGGTTTTTGAGCTATCACTCATCATCATATTCTATTCTCCAATTGGCAAGTTTGTATATTATGGCATTGGGTTTTCATCATTTGATCTGAATATATATGTGTTATGAAGTTGGTTCACAAAATGGATGAAGGTTCAAGAAAGGAGTGTACTTTTCCATATCAGGTTGTGTCATTAGTGAGCTTACTAAGAAACCTTCCTTACAAATTTTTTTTGTGCTTCCAAAACTTTTCTTTACATCTCTTGTTATTGTATACTTCTTCTGTCTTAACTTTGATTTCGTCAAACTTGTTTTATTCTTTCAAGAAATTAGTTATCTATGAATTTATAGTATTTCAAATAACAATAGCTCTCTGATACTGGTCACTTGGGCTGGGCTTTGAGAGCTGAGTTGGACCAACATATGGTGGAGAGTGGAGATGAGATTATTAAAATTTGCACTAAAGCCACGTCATTTTTGCACATGAGTACATTGCTTGACGTATAATTTATCGATATGCCTAATTCAAATTTCCAAAAATATATAAAATTGAGAACCTAACACGGCTCATTCTATAGACACGTGGTGGTAGTGGCTCTTTTGATAGCAAATTTATATCATTTCACAGTGGACTCCATCTGGTTTCCTTGCTCTTTTGCAAGAAAATAAATAATATTAATAATAATAATTAGCTAGCTAGCCTTCCATGTTCTTTCAAGCTTCGTTAATATAATTTTATTATCCTTCTCTATAAATAATAAAAAAAAAAAAACACAACAACAACAAGAGAACAATTATATAAATCACCCACAATACAGTCTCCTCACCTAATGAGTTGCAAATAGAAACACAACATAAGTCCGATCAATGCATCTGCGTTTCGTTCATTTTTTTACACCTACATTTCTTGCAAGTATAAGTAGACTTTCAAATATTTATCAGCGAAACAAAAATTACTTAAATCTCATACATTTATTGGTTAACTTTCATACTTTTATCACATATAACTAGGCAATACATAATTCTCCTACAGACGTTTCCTGTGTCCAATACAGGGTACGTTTCCTTGTGTCCAATACAGTGCATGCTTAGAACCTATCAGATAGATGTTTAAGCAATATGGTCAATAATTAAGGCATCATAACTATGTATATATAAATATGAGGCTAATAGTTGATAACCCATGTGCATCCTAAGCTTTATCCGCAACAACACCACACGGCATTGCCAGGACCATACCTAATAACCTTACTAATTAGCTAGGTAGGTTCACGGATAATACAATCACTTAAATTCAACAACATTTTATATAATGTTTAGTAACATTTTCCTGCCATAAAAACCAGGAAAAAAGGAAGATAACCTCAAGTACTTTGATGTCCATGGTAGGTTCAGTGGGTGACCAAGAATACACATAGATGCATGTATCTTTGTCAGTACTGAGGATTTGGAAACCAGACATGTCAGAACTTGAAGGAAAATATAGTTCATGAATCTAAGATTTATTCCAAGGTTAAGCTAGCGATTGATTAAAAGTTTTTGATTGGGAATGAGAATCAAGAATGAGAATGAGAACTTGAATCTCATAACCAAAAAGTCGTAATTCAAACATAAATCTTATTCTTATTCTTGTTTCTCATTTCTGAACAAACATTCTAATCCATAAGTTACCTAAGATCTAAAACTTTCTACTTCTGCTGACTCTACAGTTGGCAATTTGGACCCCAAACCCGCCTTGCTTTTTCAGGGGGGTTGAGTCTCATAAAATAGACCCGATCAATTTTTAGGTCGGGTGGGTCAGACAAACCCCACGCAAACCCGCACCTCTTGCATACCCCCAAAACTTGAACCACCAGCTCTAGCTAACAAAAAGATTGTAAAAGTAGCGGTTTTTAAGAATTCCAAGTAATCATAATATATACATATGTAGGTTTCTTGTTATGGGACCTAAAGTTATGGGTGTGAATATGCCATATTTATATAGCTGGAGCTAGTAGGAAAATAAAAGGACCCTAAATTCACATCCTTCAAATTTTTTAGCATATCCATTGAACTTAGAAAGTGAAAGAGGAATCATCCAGAGTGTGTTTTGAGGAGATATAGGTGTCATGAGGGTGGTGGTTTGGGAGGTGTTGGCTTGCAAGAGGAAGGAATCATGTGGCTGCATGTTCAATTAATGAGTTAGGAGAACATGCCCAAGCAAAGATGTTGCTACACTTGTCCTTCTCTACATTTCATCCCAATTCTTTTGGAGCCCTTCTAGTTCTACAAAATTATATATATGTATCTTGTGGTCCCCACTACCCTTAAAACCATTTTTATAAGTTCATGTTATCCTTAATGTCCACCAACTCATGTCCCAAGTTTCATATAAAAGGCCTCATCTTCTGTCATTTATGCATAAAAGTCTTTCACTTCTCTCTTATTTAGGGCACCTAAAGCTGCTAATATCTAAAGAGAAGATCCCAAAATTTCATATACAGGGCTAAAGATTCTTAATAAGTTTGTTTATCAAAATCTCCAATACAAGTTGGTGTGTTTGATTCAAACTTAGTTTGAGAAACTATGGGTGCTTCTTCATATATTTTGAAAGATTTGGTCAGAGGTAATGAGGAGATGTGCAAGTCATCAAGTGAATCCTTCTGGGACAATGTTTTGGAAGACCAAGCAAAGAGAACAAGGCAGGGAGAGAAGATCCAGAAGAGGGTTGTGAATGCGCAGAATGGTGGACACCTTATCAGGAACCGGAGGCAAAGAACAAGGTATTTGAAGAAAACAAGAGAGTCTAGGAAGCAAGGTAGTGCCACAGCGATCGTTAGAAGGATCAAAACACTTAAGAAACTGGTACCAAACAGCGAGTCTATGGGGGTAGAAGGGCTCTTTAAGGAGACAAGTGCTTACATTTTGTCCTTGCAAATGAGAGTACAAATCATGCAGGTTATGGTTAAGGAATTAACAGGCTACGATGATTGATGGTCACTCGTTCATCTGTGAAGGACGTTCTCATTCTTTTATTTCTTTCTTGTTATCTGGATTTTAATTGATATGGTCATCGAAGCTGGTTTTGGAAGTTCGTGAACATTCATGTTTTCACTAGATTTGTAGGAAACTTATTAGGTCATTTTATTGTGTAATTCTTTGTGATAGGCTATTGATTGAATCGCTTTTTCTTTTCAAAATTGTGTGTTAAATCATGTTTTTATTTATTTATTATCATTCTTCCTATTTGTGTTTGAACTAGCAATATCCTAACCTAGGCCACTGTTGGCTCAACATGGTATTCTAATGTTTTGCACATCTACTATATATACTTATATGGTTCGACGCTAGATAACAAAAATAAATAATAATTCATATGCATGATACTAAACTCCTTCCAACAAGAGAAACATATAAATGAATGAAACTCGTGTAGAACATAATTCTCTCATATAAAGCATTGGTTCTGTATGGGGGGAAATCCTATAATGACACACTGACAATTATATGTAACTGGAATTAAGTTTTAATTTAATCATGTAAATTCTACAAATGAATTCGTTAAGTATAAAACAAGCAAGAAATTCTAAAATATTTCTTACTTCTTTCCATTTTCAACTATAGTCTGATCCTCGCGGCTTTGTTCTGGAATCCACCTAGAGACTGTGTGCTCTTCAATGGTATACTTCTCCAAACAAGATGGAGAAACAGTACCTTCCCTGTTTCGATTGATGTTAAGAACTAACAAAGTCTTTGCAACACTTCCACTAAGTCTAATCGTGGAATGGAAATCAGACCACACCCTCAATCGCCCATTTAATTCACCATCTCCATCTGATATAACAAGAACAGCGTATTCAGCATGGACAAAAGCTGGATGGTGACGATAAGCAACAAAATCAACACCATATTGAGATCCAGACCTCACTACCCAATTCTTCCCTCGAAGATGAGAATAAGCCTTGTAGAAAAGAGGGAATGTGTCTCTCTTAGATTTCATGTATAGCCATAGCTCCACATCATTTTTTGAACAATTATCTTCACCGACTATCTTGAGGCATTTTAGGGAAGAGCATAGGTAAAACGCTTCCTCCATACCCAACTGAAACCATTGCTTATCCTTGTCAACTGTAGTAATGGGTCGGCCAAAACATGAACGGTTAAGAAGATCAGTTTGCTCTTGTTCTGCTGCAAGAAGTACACTCAACCCAGAGAGTAACCCAGTAGCGTCTGATTGCATTAGAGAATTCTGAAGCTGTGTGACTATCTTCGACATGGGCTCTGCAAGAGCTTTGGCTTCTGAGCCCTTCCCTTTCCACCGTGGCCCCATTGTATCCTTCAAAAATATAAATCCTAGTTCAAAATTCAAAGTTCATCTTCTATGAAGTTCATAACTTTCAAACAGATAAACATAACACACAGGAGTATGAATAGCATAAATTCTAATGACTCAACATCTACAGCATAAACTTCACCAACATCACATATATGTTTTAAGTAGCGTTTGGATTTATAATAAAAAAAATAGAATTTGAATGGGAGTCAAGAATCAGTATGGGAATGAGATTTCCATTACAAAACCATTTTCATGACCAAAATGTTCTAATCCAAACATAAAGAATGGGAATCTCATTACCGTTCTCCTTCTTGATTTTCATTCCTAAACAAAAACTCTAATCCAAACGTTACCTCAATTCCTATCAACGTCATCAACACAAAACATCAAATCACTTAAAGTTCAAAGTTGTATTTTAAGGATTTTTCCTTGGGACGAAATTGCAAGAGAAAGAACACTCATTTTGGAACGGATGTAGCATATATATTCACAAACATCTTCAATAAGCATTGGCAATATATAAAGAACATTAATTACTAAATGAAATCCAATTTCAATTCTTATTTCTGAAAAAAAACTAAAATTCAAAGTCCTGAAATTCAACATAGATTCACTTATCCGATCAATACAAGAGCCTCAGAATTGCATATACTCCATAAATTTCAACAGAAAATCCAGCAAACAACAGTAAGCCGCAAAGTGAGTCAACAGCCTGACGCAAAACTCTAAAATGTACAAAGATGAACCAACTACAAGCATCTAAATCTTCCAATACAGCAATAAGCAACAAACCTTCAATTTCCGATCGTAAAGGAGCTGAAAGCTGGTCAGAGAGAGAGAGAGAGAGCTCAGTTTCGCGCTCGCTTCTCAGCTGATTGAGAGAGCGACAGTTGCTCTGTTTGGCGCTCAATTCTCAGTGCTCAATTTCGAGCCCTAAATTGAATGGACTGATTGATTTGGGCTAAATTCAAGTTGGGCCTAGCCCATGGAATGGCCCATCAACCTGATTGTAGGTCCTCTCCGAGTCCAATATATAAAGCTCAAAGACTTTTTTTTTAATAGCAATGATACTATATCTAATTAGAGTTGGCAATTCGGTTTTCAGGATGGGAATGTATGCTGAACGAAAACTCAAACTGAAAGGGTATGGGGCTTGTTTGTGTCTTGGGCCTTGTGCCGGCTTTGGATTATACATGTGGATGTACGGGTTTGTGTGGCCCGACATGACTTACGTACGGTAAGTATTACCCTAGACTTAAGAAAGCTTACATGTTGACCAAAACTTGAGGCAACACTTACGAGCACTTTGGGGTCTTAGTTTTGAGTATCGGTTGAAATACATCAACACTTCCATTCATGTATGTGCAAACTCAACAACATCATGAGTTTTGCACGCGCACCATGACTAATATAAATAATTAAGGTCACATGCAAGCTTAAGTATACAATGGATTTTGTTTTGCACGTGGGCCAGGAGTAAAGGCAACACAAATGGGTGACATTCATTGAACGTGGGATGTATTAACATTTTCCTTCACGTGCACATAGACAACCAATTGATATTGAACGTGGACGACCAAAAATAATGACTATATGTACATGTCGCATTCTTTTAATGTGTTATATACTCCACTTCATATGCATCCTAATCAACTAAGATGATTTTATATGTGAACCAATCAACAAAATAATATTTAATACCATGTTAAGACGTTACAACGGATTTTAATTCTTTCACCTAGAGATAGTATTAACAATTTCATTGATTTGAAGTTGGACAAATTGTAGTACTGATCTATGTGCAAGCTTTAGTGATATGGAGGAGATTTGTGAAAGAAGATTGGAGATTGAAATAGAAAAGCACATTGGTTAGCAATTTAGGTAAAATTTCCTAATGCATATAAAAGAGATGACATACCAAGACCACCAAACCAAAATTGCAATGGCTAGAGATTGCCAATATATATAGATATTTGGTAGTACTAGCCCAAGTATGGGTTGATGTGTCTATAGCTTCCTTTGCTTAGACCACTTGCTTGGTGCTGTCTTCATTTGCTCCTCCCAATTATTGATAAATCAATTGTTTCATCTAAATTATTGCAACCAATCAAGCATGATTGTGAGTGAAGTAATTAGATATGCTTCACAATGGTTCCCCCATTTTTATTAATTAATTAATTTATATATATAATTGAGTTGTGGAGTGGAAAGTTGGAAGAGATATAATAAGCCACAGACATATTATAATATTTTTATTGTATAACTTATATCTTGAATCAATCTTCTTATATGAAAACTATTAATAGAATAATTTAATGAGCTTAACATGGATGCTTAATTTGGGTTATGGTTAGGTGAAAGAAAATGATAGAGAATTGTACTTAAATTTTTATTTTATTTTACAAAATGAAGTCGTAATAAACACATTATTTAAGTACCAAACAACATATGATTGATTCCAAATGTAAATGTTTACAACCATTTGCAATTCATAGTTTTATAAGATATAAATTTTGTTTTTTCATTTTATGTATTTTTTATAAAAAAAAAACTATAAATTATGAATAATCTTTATATATAGGGAATTTGATTTCGAATCTCAAAAAAAATATAGGAAACTTGTCTCTCGATATTTTTGTCTCTATCTTCTTGAGTCTTGACTCTTGAGTTTGACTTACATAGTCATAATCAATCTAATAAATTAAATCAACAAGTGGTACAAAATAAGACAAAGGAGGCAAATTATAATATGCTTTTACTTTGATTTGGTCCTCCATTCCCATGTGAGTATGTGATAGGAATCTTGATTCTCTATCACTATTTTTATATTTATGTTATCATTTTATGTATACGAAATTATGACATGTAGGGTAATTTCAATTTATAAGTTTATTTTTTAGAAATCACATATTTAATTTTTTTTAATGATATATATTAGAATTTAAAATAAATTTTGCCATATTTTTCAATTAAAATAAATAAACGAACAAGTCCTTCTTTTTTTAAAGGGCTAAATAAACAACTCCATATTATTCATTAAAAAAATAATTGTCTTGCATTTTATGTAAATTTTGTTAAAAATAAACAAATATTTTGAGTGTCAAACTTTCTAGAAGGTCTACTCTTCTTCTAATGGAATTAAAGAGAGCGTAGAGATATGTTTGTTTAATTTATTAGTATGGAAAGAAATTAATAAATTATGTAATATACAATAAGTTCAAGTTGGTGAATCTTAAAATGGAAGGGGGCGATTAATGGATCAAATCTGCTGTATATATTATCTTATCTAAATATAAAGATAATAAATTATTACCAAACTTTTATCATGTGTCTCGCCAATAATGGATAAAAATTAATTTATTATTTTGTATGATTTGGAACATATAAGATCGTAACTACTCTCCTCCTTTCTCTTTCAAGTATCTTGATTGCTTAGTCACTTGAAAATTCTATAATATAAAATTTTATTTTATTTTTCTAAACTTGTGGTAAAATAATTTATGTTATAGCATATTAATCAACACATAATTTCCCTTAACAAAACACATAATTTAATAGGTATATTTTTATGACATGACATTTTCAATTAACAATATATTTTTTTCCTATTTATGTAAAATATATTGATTATATAAATCATTAATTCTCTTTGTTTAACCAATCATAAATGAATAAATTCAATTATATGTTATTTTAAAATAACAACCAGCGATGATCAAAAGCATTCAAGTTGCGTTAGAAAAAAACATTCAAGTTTTATTATTTTTATTTATTAATGGTCAATGAAACAATTTCAACCAGTGCAGTACTTGCACATGTTAAGGATAATTAATTGTCATATTTAAATCATTTATTAAATAATTATAGTTAGTGAATTTCTTAATTAATATGGACAGGTAAAAGAATATTTTATCCTGATTG
>JAYMTA010003272.1:0-14616 GCA_036897625.1 Pelargonium cotyledonis | reverse complement strand
TAAATAAATAAATAAATAAATAAATAAAAAGGTTTTGTATTTTTATGTGATTAAATATTTAGATTCCAAAGGCCATGTGAGTGAGCTTGTTCTTTTTGAATGTTTCTTTATTTTCCCTTTAGAAGTGATGATTGCATGAGCTCAACTCCATGTGATATGTGAGCCTACAAATACATATCTTCTTTTTTCCCTTCTAATATTTATTTTATCAAAAGTAAAAGAACAACAGTTAGAGATAACAATACTTTTAAACTCAATAAAAATACGATGTCATCGATTGAAATGAAATGATTTACTAACAAAAAAATTATCAAATCAGAATATGGCCGGATAAATGTAACAACGTCTACCTTAAAGTCAATATATTTAATAATTTATTTTTACTTGAGAAATAAAAAATTGAATTAAAACTATTATATATATGAAATTTCATTATGTCCTACTGAATAATCCACATATTTTCTAAGCAAAAACCATATACTATAAGATAAAAAAAGGCATATTATTTGATATTAATGTTGAAAACTAATAGTCCCAACACAAAATAGACTTCATATAGATTGATTGATTTAACCCTTATCTAGACTTTTCTTCATAGAAATGACTACTAATTACACAAAATTGATGTGTATTTTTTTCTCTTCTGAAAATGGCTCATATAGTTTATTTATTTATTTCTATAAATTTTAAAGTTATTTTACTTTTGTATTTTTATAAATCTATATTGAATTAAACAAACATAATTTGGGAGAAAATTAAAGTTTTGGGACGTGACATGCAAAAGATTTTGGGACTCATAGCATGACTTTTTTTTAATAGTGGAAACAATAAAAAGATCAATTTGTTGGCACGAAAAGAGCTTTTTTTTTTTATGTGGAGAAAAGGCTAAAGAAAAAAACAAAGTTGGAAGTTTCATAGAAAATTGCTTTGCACCTTCCTTCTTTGAAAAGCTTCAACACAATAAAGACAATGGCTTCGTGCATGACTAAGCCTGGTCCTCAGTTGGCCTCGTCCGCCAAAGTTCGGAGAGACATGTCAAATTCCACGATCACAACTTATTGTTATCTACATCGATATCTTTTCTTTTCTCTACAATAAAAAGAAGGAATCAGTAAATTATGACAAGTACGACCATGTTTAATAATGCTTCCGCCCATTAATTTTACCCGTGAAGAGGTGTTTTTCTCATCAGAGGTAAGGAGGAATATGAAAAAGGGTACGCGGGTACATCAAGCCAACGAGTCTTGGACCCCATTGTGTAAACAAAGTGAAGCTTTTAGAGGAGACGATACATAGTCTTTTGTATAAGCAAGTAAGGACTTCTAGATGAGTGACGTTTACTCCAACCCTAGACGATTCTTAGTGTTGGTCACCGGGGAAAGTAGCCTTTGTTTAGGGTAAGTCGGGTAAGTCCCCTAGTTGGGGTTTCGTTTTGTTGGAGTCTACCGAGTCTCTAATTAGGATATTGAAATTGGGCCGACAAGCCCACATTCTTTAACCAAGTTGGCACAACCTGTAATTTTTTGCTTCTACGGGCCTATTTCTCAAGACATGAACTCAGCCCAATTGGTAATTTTTGCCTGTGATGAACCAGTAATGCATTTGAAGCAAAAATGTTATGAAACAAAATAAACTTTTGAATTAATACTTTTGGAATGATCATTAGATTCAAGAATGCAAATGCTCCATTCTCATTCAAGAGAATTTCTTGTAACAAAAAAAATCATAATCCAAACATGAACGATGAGAATCTCAGTCTGATTCTGATACTGATACTTGATTCTCATTCGTACAGAAAATTTATAACCCAAATCCATTACTATATATAAAGCAATACCACTCATTTAATATACAGTTGTACCACCATTAACCACTTCTATTGTTGGCTCTATTGCTTATGCATATATATCTTTTGTTTAACTGCAAGTCTGCTATATCATAATATGTTTAACTCATCATCTTCTCCGTTCTTCTTAGCCATAATGCCCTTCAGTGTACTGCAATTGATAGCTTGAATTTCTTCAAGATATTATACAAGGTCTATGTTCATGTATTGTTCATTTGTTAATCAAATATTAAAAACTCAAGCAAAGTTTGCTTCAATTTAAAGTTGTTTGTACTCGCCAACTGATTCGAGATTTTCTGCTTCTACGTACCAGTCCAGCCACAACCTAAGCTACAAGACGCACAACTGGTGTTCGAGAATATCTGTCTGTCTATCTCCGATAATGCATGTTACAACTCACTATCATACTGCACACCACCCATATTAATCTTCTTTTAACGGTAATAGAGTAATCAATTTCTTTTTGTTTTCTTCACTTTCCGGTCATTTGGCTGTGTTTGTGTGCATCAATTTATTCGATTACATTTCTAAATACATTTTATGTTCCGCCTCAAATTTTATGTTATGCAATGTAATTTTGTTTTGTTGTTGCTTCTTTGATTTTCTTCAAAATTTATCATCTTATTTATTTTAGATCATTGTAATTTTTATTTATCTGTTTTTTAAAGATTAAAGGTAAGTATAGACATGACACTTATAATGGAATAATATGATTATGTAACAAAGTGTGATTATATGTCAAAATAAATCAACATTGAGGTGGTAATATTATAAGAAGAGTTAAAGTAAGCAAACACAACAACATACGGTGTATGAGAGACTTATTAAGTTATTATGTACACATCATGATTACATTATAAATCTCAAGTTTAGTTTTTTTCGATGAAATTGTATATGTTAGTGATTTTTTTTTTATTTAGTATCCAAAGTGGTAATCAGCACGTCCGTTTTAAATCTCGCGCTTAAAGTTTATTTATTTTTCAATTATGTTTTAATTTTAGAATTTCAATCCCTCACATTTTTTAATATTTTTTTATAATCTCGAACTCCCACAATTCAAGGTGCACAAATACTTATATTTATTCGTGCATCGCACGGGACTCCACCTAGTACTATCTTATAGCAATGTCTATTTTATTAGAGGACCTGAGATGCTCCGACGACTTCACAATGAAGTTTGATCTCTCAATGATGACACTATTGCCGCGAATGAAGTAATAGCAAACCATAGAAACGACATCGCTTACATGCCTCGGATTCCATAACAAGACCTATATTAGCCTCACCAGAATAGCAAGACCCGAAAAATAGAATCCCAGAAACTTCCACAGTAAAATATGTGCTCGGATTCCATAATTTAATTTCGGGTCTTGCTATTCTTGGCCAGTTTCATCCTCATTCATGATATTTCTGGCATCTATATACAATTTTCACAAAAATCAGAAGAAAACGAGTCAAAAGTACCTTGGCTGGGAAATACCATCATCGTTTTCGTCATCGAGAATGAGTTTCACTCCATTGCTCCTCAAGGCATCGACAAGAGCCCAGACCTTGTCGCGGTTTTTAAATTCCTTCTTCTCAATCTCCTTTCTTACATTCATATGGATTCCTAGTCCCTGTCCCTTTTCAAGACCCTTCACCTTGAGTCGCATTGCCAGAACCTCTCCCACAACCGTAGCGGCCTTTGCATTGCAAGACCGCGGACACTCTGGGTTGTTTTTCATGGAATGTTCCATCGTTGATGCCATTGCGATCATCTCCTTTTCACTTCTATCTACTACTTGCGCTGAAATGTTCTTCAACGATATGAACAACTTTAGCACATATCTTTTGGCAAGTACCATTCTTTGATAGTCTCGATATTCTCCTAACAATGAAAATTGAGCAATTGTGAAAAGTGAAAACATAGGGTTTCCAGTAAGTGGCAATTTGAATTGAAAGATATTTTAGGATAGCAAAAGTAGAAAATATTCTCCGACATAGCAACAAAATATATAAACATTTTCTTGAAATTCAGTACATTTGTCTTGCATAGTAGCTAGAGGTGGCATCCCCATATATATGACACAATCATAATCTATATTAGAGTTGGCAATTCGGACTTTGAGTTCGGGTTGAAAAAACCTAAGTTTTACATCCATCTGCAAGGGGTGTGTGCTTTGGGTTGACCGTAGAAAATGCACAGGTTGCCCGACTGTATACCTTCGACACCAGACCGCCAGACCCAAATACAAAACTACATGACTTGTTTTGGTTTACCTGAACATGAAAAATGGAAACCAGATTTCGCGAGTTCGAGCCAAGTAGGCAGAAGTAATCTATATGGTAGTGAATTTAGGTTGATCAGACCATAATAAGTCCTTACCAGGATTGGTCTTACTGGAAACGCTTAACCACCCCCTCCCCCTCCCCAAATATCGAAATAACAAATACAAACCACAAATCCATGACAAACAACATCATTTTCTT
Organism: Pelargonium cotyledonis; assembly: GCA_036897625.1. NCBI lineage: Eukaryota > Viridiplantae > Streptophyta > Magnoliopsida > Geraniales > Geraniaceae > Pelargonium > Pelargonium cotyledonis. Next base: position 10,301 of record JAYMTA010003272.1, on the reverse strand, counting down.
ACAAATAAAAATTAGTAATAAAAAGGTATCAGGCGTGAAGTTCTTTACTTCACTATAACAAGTTAGCCGGACAACAAAATGCTACAATCATCAAAAGAAACAGAATTCTAACACGTCCGTTTGCTCATAGAGACCCCGCTTTCTCAGAGTCAAGCCAATTACAAAATGTATATCTCTTAAGTTTCTACAAGAAACAAGTGAAATTAACAGATCACTCATTTAAAGTTCGGGTTCACATCAACCCTTAATATTTCTAAATCTAATACTCCAAAAACAAAAGAGACAATTAAAGAACCTACAACAGATTTAGTGAAGACAAGCAAGCTTTAAGGCATATGAAAATCAAGAGATAAATTTTGCAATTTAGCAGAGTTTGTAACAAAATAGTCTTTGAGCTTCAATGATTTACATTAAGAGCAAATGTGATATCATATTCATACCATTTTCTATACTAATGCTTGTTCCATGTTCAATATATGGGGAAAACGAAAGGAATAAAATCCAATGAAACAAAAAAATCTTACAAGTTACATTTTTTTCAATTTTGTTCATCAACCACAAATATTCTATATCTTCCATATTGACCACTTTCATCTCATATTGCGCCCTGGAAATTAAATCAACCTCAAAGCAAATGTCTCCAAAACAAACCCATATAAGTTAAAGCTCTCTACTTTATCTTTTCAATGCCTTCATTGAGCCAACAACAACAGTGAAAAATTGAACCTTTAAATCAAAGCAAGCAAAATCGACATTAAAAAAAGAAGATGGATTTAAAAAAAAAAAACCTGAAACTCAGAGCTTTATTTGTCACCTTTCCACAAACCCAGCTTCCAATTTCTCAAGAAGATTTCATTCACCAAACCCAGTAAAAGCAAGAGCTGGCTGCGAGCGAGTACAGAGAGTTGGGGTTGGAGGAGAAGACCAAGCAAGTTCAATTTTATAGGCTTTGAAACGGCGTCGTCTGATACCGATATGTCATATATGGGCCATAAATTATTGGGCTTGAAGGCCCATTTGAATTAGACACGTGACACGGAACTGTGGCATTGGCGGTTGGTTAGTGTACCGACCAACTAGAAAGCTGCATGACACGTGGCAGCGTCAAGCTCCTCACACCTCTTATATAAGCTTCACTACTACCACACCTCGGCCAAATTCTCTTTAACCCTACTATCGGTTGGGTTTCGTTTCGCTTCCTCTCTCCTTCCAGACGACGAGAGAGAGAGAGAATTGCCAAACGCTAGCTCCTTCCGTACATCACCTTCTCCTCAGATCTCGTTTCCGAATTCGCCGAGGTTCTCCGATTACCGATCTTTCTCTGAATTTCTCATCTGCGCGCGTCTTTTTACCTAATTTTTTTGATTCATTTTCCCTACTTTTTGTTGTTGAATTGGTTTGTTATTGGTGCGATTAGGTTGGAGATGGTGTCCGACGCGAGCAAGAAGAAGGCCGCGCAGAAGAAGGCTGCGGCGGCCGCCAAGAGAGGAGGAAAAGCCGCCGCCGCTGCTTCTTCCAAGGCGGCGGCGACGAACGGCAGCGCAACCCATAAATTGTCGAACGGTGTCGGAGATCTGCAGATATCGGATCGGACATGCACCGGCGTGCTCTGTTCGCATCCTCTCTCCAGAGATATACGCGTGAGTCTCGATCAATTTTTTTTTGTCATATCTTTGGGATTATGCCAATTGAATGACTAATCATGCTGATTCCAAGCTAGCTGTAGTGTTATAGAAATCTTTACACTCTTGAGAAAAAAAAGGCTAATTTAAGTAATGGAAGTCAAGAACATAGATGAGTAGATATTAACTCATGTAACAGGACTTATATTCATCAATGTTGGTGCAATTTCATAATTGTTTTTCATTGGCATTTTAGAATGGACTGCTTTCATTTTAACTTGCATGATAGGTCATGTTTCATAGTCTATATGGTTTCACCTCACCAAATAGAACAAATAATTCTTCAATGGCGCAGATTAGTTATCTGGTATAAGGTCTCAAGATATCTCTAATGGAGTAAATTAGTAATTGGGTATAAGGTCTTGAGATATCTCTAATGGAGTTAATTAGTTATCGGGTATAAGGTCTTGAGATATCTCTAATGGAGAAAATTAGTTATCGGGTATAAGGTCTTGAGATATCTCTGTTTTTTTGGGTATTTGCCCAAATATGCGGGTTTATTAGATCACATGGATGCTCTCAGCTCAGTTTATTTCCCTTTTAGTGCTGGTTTCTATAAAATAAAAGAATTTTGTTAATGAGCTTACGTATGTTTTGTTCTGGTTGCAGATAGAATCATTATCGGTTACTTTCCATGGCCACGATCTCATTGTTGATTCTGAACTGGAGCTCAACTATGGCAGGTTTGTTTCTTCGTTTTGTTTGTGTAATTATTATTACAAGACATTGTTTGAATCTTTTCTCTCTGACAATTATAATTGGTCTTTTCAGACGGTATGGCTTGCTTGGTTTGAATGGGTGTGGGAAATCTACACTCCTTACTGCAATCGGACGCCGTGAACTTCCAATTCCAGAGCATATGGATATTTATCATCTTTCGCGGGAAATTGAAGCCTCAGATATGTCTTCACTCGAGGCTGTAATATGCTGTGATGAGGAGAGATTGCAGTTGGAGAAAGAAGCTGAAATTCTTTCGGCACAGGTCTGTCTAGTTATCTAAAAATTTAGAATTTTAGAAGCTTGGTACTTCACTGCTATCTATTTTTTACCTAACTATATTGCTTTAGGATGATGGTGGTGGAGAAGCTCTTGATCGTATTTATGAGCGATTGGAAGCAATGGATGCATCAACTGCTGAGAAACGTGCTGCTGAAATCTTGTTTGGTCTTGGTTTCAACAAGGAGATGCAGGCAAAGAAGACCCAGGATTTTTCTGGTGGTTGGAGAATGAGGATTGCATTAGCACGAGCTTTGTTTATGAACCCCACTATTCTGCTGCTCGATGAACCTACCAATCATCTTGGTAAATGATTATGTGCACCAGCCTTTTTTCAAAATGTTGACATTCACTGTTGAGTTTGTGTTAAATAGTTATTTCTTTGTTGATATAGAATTGCATTATATTCAACTCAACTTTTAGATTGGAGTAAATAGTGAATCATCAGATTTGATGAATATGTTTATGCGATGCAGATTTGGAAGCTTGTGTCTGGCTGGAGGAAACTTTGAAGAAATTTGATCGAATTCTGGTTGTGATATCACACTCCCAGGATTTCCTGAATGGTGTCTGCACAAATATTATTCATATGCAAAACAAGACACTAAAGATGTACACTGGGAATTATGATCAGTATGTTCAGACTCGTTCGGAACTGGAGGAGAACCAGATGAAGCAATACAAATGGGAACAGGATCAGATTGCTGGAATGAAAGAATATATTGCTAGATTTGGGCATGGGTCGGCTAAGCTTGCTCGCCAAGCACAAAGCAAGGAGAAAACACTAGCTAAGATGGAGAGGGGTGGGCTTACAGAGAAAGTAGTGAGAGATAAGGTTCTAGTCTTCCGATTTGTTGATGTTGGAAAGCTTCCACCTCCAGTATTGCAGTTTGTGGAAGTTAAATTTGGCTACACACCTGATAATCTCATCTACAAGAGCATAGACTTCGGGGTAGACTTGGACTCGAGAGTGGCTCTTGTAGGACCCAACGGAGCTGGGAAGAGTACGCTGTTGAAGCTGATGACGGGGGAATTGGTTCCTCTAGATGGCATGGTTCGACGGCATAATCACTTGAAAATTGGTCAATACCATCAGCACTTGACTGAGAAACTTGACCTCGATATGTCTGCCCTCCACTATATGATGAAAGAATATCCCGGCAACGAGGAAGAGAAAATGAGGGCTTCAATCGGAAGATTTGGACTGACAGGCAAAGCCCAGGTGATGCCGATGAAGAATTTGTCCGATGGGCAAAAGAGCCGTGTGATCTTTGCATGGTTAGCATTCAGGCAGCCTCACATGCTTTTGCTCGATGAGCCAACCAACCATTTGGATATCGAAACAATTGATTCTCTAGCTGAAGCACTGAATGAGTGGGACGGTGGTATGGTTCTCGTGAGTCACGATTTCAGGCTTATAAATCAAGTAGCCGAAGAAATATGGGTGTGTGAGAATCAAGCTGTGACCCGGTGGGAGGGTGATATTATGGATTTCAAGATGCATCTCAAGAGCAAGGCCGGATTATGAACAGGACAGTGACAGTTCGTACCTTACATTTTCATGCATCTCAGTATGGCGTCACTACTAGCGAGTGATCGTTGCCTGATGATTTCAACGCTAGAATACCGGAACTTAAGCTGGGGGCTTGAATATTGTTTCGAGTCCACTGGTTCCATAGTTTCTGGGTAATAGAATGATAGTTTTCGTTCTGGTTTGTAACCGAAGAAGCAGGGAATATGAAGAAAAAAACCATGTCAGTTGCAGTTGCAGGCTATTTTGACAAACTTATTTTGCTTTGCTTTACTATTTATGTATTGTTGTACTCCAGGAGGTACATTTTGGCTCTTGAGTTTATATGGAAGTTATTCATTTTGCTTTTTCTATCCGTCTCTAGCTCGTCTTGTTTGGTATGGTGAGTCGTGTAGTTCACCTCATACTTTTAAAAAGTTGAACATATGCTCTATCTGGTCTATAAACACGGTATGTGTTTATGACACGAGCATGTTAACCCACGAACATGACAAGTTTAAGTAAACATCTCATGTTGCAGTACGAAACAAACTTTGCTAAACCTCAAGAATAGCATAGGCCCAAGCCCAACCTTCTATAGGTCGATATTTGGGCTCGATTAGTTAAAAAAATCAAAAGCCCATTTCTAGTTGCGAACGTGACACGAAGCTTTGGAGCAGCCTACGAATATTCGAAGCGTACCGACCAACTAAACAGGTCCAGGACACGTGGCGCGTCAGTTTCCTCACATCTCTGAGCCCTCGTATATAAACCTAACCTCCATTTCTCGTCCAAACTCTCTTAACCCTATTATCGGGTTTCGCTTCCTCTCATTCTAGACGACTCCCAAAAAACCCTAGATCCACGCTCCTCTCCAAACCCTAGCTCCTCCTCAGATCTCGTTTTTCAATCCGCCAAGGTTCTCCGATCATCAACCTTTCTATGAATATGCGATCTGCGCGCATCTTGTTACCTAATTCTTTTTTTTTTTCTCTTATTTTGTTGATTGATTTGTTGGTTCTCGATCTGTGTCGATTAGGTCGAAGATGGTGTCTGACGCTAGCAAGAAGAAGGCCGCTCAGAAGAAGGCTGCGGCGGCTGCCAAGAGAGGAGGGAAAGCTACCGCTGCTGCTTCGTCCAAGGCGGCGACGAACGGTAGTGCTGCTGATAAGTTGTCGGATGGGGTCGGAGCTCTGAATATATCGGATCGGACTTGTACTGGTGTGCTCTGTTCGCATCCTCAATCCAGAGATATACGAGTAAGTCCCGATCGATTTGTTATATGTAGTATCTTTGAAATTATATTCATTTATCTTTTTTGATGCAATTTTTTGTCTTTTCTTCGGATCTATAAATAGTTATTATATACTTTGGAGAATATTGGGAGAATCTATATATATATCAACAATATACATGTTTAACAATAAATTGATGGTGAGCTTATATTCAACAAAATTAATCTATGGTCACATGGATAGTAGCAAGATTTAGTTTGTAAAACACTATCAGAAATCTTATGCTATATAATTTCAATCTGGAGGTATTAACTCGGCAACATGATTTATCTACAATAGTTTTTTAATTGTTTTTCTAATTCATCTGAGATTAAACCTGTAATTTTCGAAAAATAATTGTCTACTTTTCTCTCTATAAATGAATTTCTCCAAAAAGTGTCCATTGTCCATTTTGGTTAGTTAGTTAGGCCCTGCATTACGGAGAATATCATAAGATGAGTGTGTCATAACTCTTGGAGTTTGTTACAGCAACAGCAGAGTAGACGGGGGTAGGAGTAGGAAAAACTAACTCTAACTAACCCACCTTTAATCTTTACCAAAAAAGGTAAGTGGTGCATATGATGTTTACAGTCCATTTGATCTTCACCTCATCAAAAAGAAAAGGGAATTGTTTGCCACTTTTATTTGTAATAAGGTCCAGGGTCTTGAGATATCTCTGTTTATTTTTTGTATTTTCTTGACGTGCGGGCTTTTAAGATGGAATGGATGTTCTCAGCTCATCTAGTCTCACTTTTAGTTTATTGTTCATTGCCTTCATGCACCTAGACATGCACCTGGGCGAGCAGCTGGGTCTGTCACCAGGGCACTCTGCCAACTACATTCCTACAGTTAATTACCTGAAAATCTGATTTGTGTAATCAAATAGTCCATCCTTGTCGGAACTCCTGGGTGGAGGTAATAACTATTGTGTAATCAGAATCATACTGCATAGCTATTAAGTGTTGGTTTTATCTTTAAGAATAAGTGAATTATGTTGATGAGCTTACTTACATTTTGTGCTTGTTGCAGATAGAGTCTTTATCAGTTACTTTCCATGGTCACGATCTCATTGTTGATTCTGAGCTGGAGCTCAATTATGGCAGGTTTGTTCTTGTTTCATACTCTATTCACATTCTAGCTAGTTTTCATTGTAAGATATTGTTTGATGATTATCTCGTCTTTAAATTTATCTTATCAGACGTTATGGGTTGCTTGGTTTGAATGGATGCGGGAAATCTACGCTCCTTACTGCAATTGGACTCCGTGAACTTCCAATTCCTGAGCACATGGATATTTTTCATCTTTCACGGGAAATTGAAGCCTCAGACATGTCTTCACTCGAGGCTGTTATATGCTGTGATGAAGAAAAGTTGCAGTTGGAGAAAGAAGCTGAAATGCTTTCAGCTCAGGTGTCTAATTAACTAAAACTTTCAAATTTTAGAAGCTTGGCACTTAATTGATGTCTTGAAGCTAACCTAACTATCTTGCTGTAGGATGATGGTGGTGGTGAAGCTCTTGATCGTATTTATGAGCGGTTGGAAGCAATGGATGCATCAACTGCTGAGAAACGCGCAGCTGAAATCTTGTTTGGTCTTGGATTCACCAAGCAGATGCAAGCCAAAAAGACTAAAGATTTTTCTGGTGGTTGGAGAATGAGAATTGCATTAGCGCGAGCTTTGTTTATGAACCCAACCATTTTGCTGCTTGATGAACCTACCAATCATCTTGGTAAGTGCTATGTTCCCTAGCCTTGTTCATTATGTTATTGTTCAATTTGGTTTCTCTGGCTGTGTTGAATCGGTTTTTCTTTTCCATGAGAGGGATATAGAATTCGGTCCAATGCTTCATGTAAATAGTGGGAAGCTTTGGTTACATTCTTTTGGTTACATTCTGTCAAAAGTGTTTTTCCCCCTAGTTGAGTTTCAATTGCTGAGATATGATGAATATGTTTATCCAATGCAGATTTGGAAGCTTGTGTCTGGCTGGAGGAAACTTTGAAGAATTTTGATCGTATTCTGGTTGTTATATCACATTCCCAGGATTTCCTGAATGGTGTCTGCACAAATATCATCCATATGCAAAACAAGACGCTAAAGATTTACACTGGAAATTATGATCGGTACGTCCAGACTCGTTCAGAACTGGAGGAGAACCAGATGAAGCAATACAAATGGGAACAGGATCAGATTGCTGCGATGAAAGAATATATCGCTAGATTTGGGCACGGGTCAGCTAAACTCGCCCGTCAAGCACAAAGCAAGGAGAAAACACTAGCAAAGATGGAGAGAGAAGGGCTTACAGAGAAAGTTTCACGAGACAAGGTTCTTGTCTTCCGCTTTGTTGATGTTGGAAAGCTTCCACCTCCAGTCTTGCAGTTTGTGGAAGTTAAATTTGGATACACACCCGATAATCTTATCTACAAGAGCATAGACTTTGGGGTAGACTTGGACTCGAGAGTGGCACTTGTTGGACCCAATGGAGCTGGGAAGAGTACGCTGCTGAAGCTGATGACGGGGGAACTAATTCCTCTAGATGGCATGGTTCGGCGGCATAATCACTTGAAAATTGGTCAATACCATCAGCATTTGACTGAGAAACTTGACCTTGATATGTCCGCTCTCCATTACATGATGAGAGAATATCCAGGCAACGATGAAGAGAAAATGAGGGCTTCAATTGGGAGGTTCGGACTGACAGGGAAAGCTCAGGTAATGCCAATGAAAAATTTGTCTGATGGGCAAAAGAGCCGTGTCATCTTTGCGTGGTTAGCGTTTAGGCAGCCTCACATGCTTTTGCTTGATGAGCCAACCAATCACTTGGATATCGAGACTATTGATTCTCTCGCTGAAGCATTGAATGAATGGGACGGCGGTATGGTTCTCGTGAGTCACGATTTCAGGCTTATAAACCAAGTAGCCAAAGAAATATGGGTTTGTGAGAATCAAGCTGTGACCCGTTGGGGTGGTGATATTATGGATTTCAAGATGCATCTCAAGTCCAAGGCCGGTTTATAAACAGGACACGAATCGGTGGTATTGCTTTAGAATTTACGATATTATTCTTAGTAGACGTATCTTACATCGTCGCCACTGTTGAGTGAATGTTTCTTGGTTATTTAAACACTGAACGTACAGGAACTTGAACCGAAGGCTTGGTTATTGTTTCAAGTCCTCATGTTCCCATAGTTTCTGGGTATTAGAATCATCATAGTTTTGCTTTTTAAATTTTGGAACTCGAGCTGATGCTCTACTTAGAAGTCGGACCAACTTGCTTGCTTTATTATTTAAATTTATGTATTGTAGTACTTGAGGAGATACATTTTGATTCTTGAGTTTATATGGAAGTTATTCATTGTGATACATTTTGATTCTTGAGTTTATATGGAAGTTATTCATTGTGCTTTCTCTCTTGCTTGTTTTGGTTGATTCTATGTCATTTTTTCAGGGAAGGAGTTGTGAGTTTATTATTTTGTTCTTGAGCTTAAGTATTTGGAATCTTGGGTTCTTCCCAAAGATCTGCACTTTATTTGTATTAGCCTCAAACAGGAGGTTTATGAACGTACCCATTTTGTGTGTTATAGGTTTAATTTTGTAGTAGTTAACAAGGAATGTTGAGTAATTGTGTTGGATGGACGAACGCAACACTTAACTGTATGTGTTGCGTTGACACGATGTTCGCTAAGACAACCCAATACAATACGATAGTATTGTAATGTTCCATTTATAATTCTACATTCTAGTGTATATGCTGTGCATGCTACTACAAAAATACGTGATTTCAATTATATGCTAATCTGATGTCGTGACATGACACAATTTGTCAAATTTGAGTTCACCTGAAATCGAATCTGTAGGATCAGGTCTAGTTTGGATGTGTGCACGACAATGAAGCTTTGTACCAGAGGTTGCATCTGCAGGAAGACCAAGAACATTCAAATCTTTCTATTTGCAATAGAGGAGAAGGATAATCTCAAGAATTCAGAGAACAAAAATAGAAAAAATCCAGAGGCAGAAGCAGAGCTCAGCACATGCATGCATAACAAAAGTACTGAAAGGTCGTTACTGTTGGTCATATATAAAGTGAAAATTGTAAGAGAAAAACAGGAATTGAGTTAAAGAAGTTCATGGGTCCGAACCCTTTTTGCTTTTTGGTCGACCAACCAAGAAACCAAAGCCATGGCTCAGCACCAGCACCCCAAGAGGTATACAAGTTCACACATCATGGATCCAAACCATGACCTATACATATAAACATATTTTTCTATCTTGTCCAAATTTTGAGTCATTGTCTTAAAAAGTTCTGTCATTCTACACTTTTCTTATAATAAAACCATAAGAGTGAGTTCGCAATTAGAAGCTGAATCTTTATATACTTGAAACCGACTCGTATTTTGACCGGTTTGGATTGTGTAAAATAAATCTGTTTAAGTTTTAGTTAGGATCGAATCATGCAAATTCACACATTTTGACTAAAAATTTGAAATCCAACCCACGCCGACTTTTTCACCCTGAACCCCAAAATCTAACGAGTAGAAAATACTATGCATGCATGATTCTTGTACTCTTCTTTATATAGGCGATAACATTATTTAAAGGCCCAAACTCGAGACCTTGACTTGACGTGACGTAGGAAATCAAGTTGCACACAATAGCTTGTCTTTAGATGTAGTATGTAAAGAAGACTTCCATCATTATATGTACAAAACACACACATGTACATGTATAATCATCTGAGTTTTAAATGTAAATGGGAGAGAATGGGGTGCAGTGAGATTTGATTTATAAACATTAACTCTAGAATTAATGTTTCATATGATTCACCCATTATATTATATATATA
>JAYMTA010003271.1:0-14618 GCA_036897625.1 Pelargonium cotyledonis | reverse complement strand
TAATAATTTTAATTAATCACCGACCAAGTCCCTGAGAATCGATAACCCGGACTTCACAGTCCTATTATTACAAGGTAGACGCCGATATACTTGCCGGACGCTCACCAGCTAGCCTCAAGTCTGATTTGTTACTACTGGTTACCCTGAAGTATGTCACATATCTTTCCATCCAAAATTTTCGTTAAAGTTAACGGAATGTTCTAAAAACTCAGTTATGTGCCCAACACATGGCCAATATTTTTTTGAAATTTCAAAATTTTCCTTCAATATATTTCCATTCTTCTTCGTCAAAAACATGTTCATCATGATTTGCCAGAAAATTCATAGTTTCGCCAGAAACTTCAAATAATCGTCGAAATCTGATTTTGTTCGCCGGAAGATTCAAGTGTTGCCAGAATTTGAATTAATATACCGAAACTTGAGTTTTAGTTGATTTATTCATAAACTATACACATACAAATCAATATTTCATATAGTTAATCCTCAATTAACATAAACCAATTAACCAAAATCAATAAAAAAATCCAAAATCTCAAATTCTAAAATCAATAAACAAAATTAAACCCAAAGTTAACCAAAATGAACCCAAAATTAACAAACATCAAGATGATCTTAACAGATCAGGCCTCCAAAGACGTGAATTGGGCCTCCACGGCCATGATTCGGGCCTCCGGCGATGGAGCTCTCCAATCAGGATTCGAGCAGACCACCAACGCCGGCAAGACGATGGACAGGGTAGCAACTCTGCAGACCTTCTAGATCTGGACGTCTTCGTCCGTGCTCGTCGTCGCCTTGGACGTGGTCGGAGAGGAGGAGTGACTGGCGCGAGGAGGAGGAACGTCTCCACTTACCTTAGGTCAGATCTGGAGCCGAAGCCGATGGTGTTAGACGGATCGACTCCTTCGGCGACATGAACAGAGCTCGTGGAGGCTCCTGGCGGTGCTCATGTTAGCCGGAGAGAACAGAGGCGACGCTCGAGAGAGAGGCAGAGCTTTATCGCCAAAGCTCGTGAAACCATCATCGATAACCAACAACAACAACAAAATTGTCTTCTTTGATGGATCTGCAACAGTCGTCGTCGATAGATCTGCAACAGACGAGCTTCAATCTCCGGAGGCTATGAATTGACGGCCACGAGCTCCTTCTCAATCCAGATTTGCTGGAATCAAATATGAGAGAGAGGAGATCGGCTCTTCACGGCCATGGCGCCGTGGTGTTCGCCGGGGAGAGATCTAGCCTCGTTGGTGCTCTAGTGTCGTCGCTGCTCAGAGCTCGCTGGAAATGGGGTCGCCGGCGAAATAGACCATCAGAGCAGATTTGGAAACGTGATCTGCATTTTTTTTTCTTTTTTTTTTTTTAATTTCAAGTAAGGATCTGTTGGGCATTGTTCATTTTTTTTTTATAAAGGTATTTTGGTTATTTTAACATAATGAATGAAAAATTGAATTTAAAGTTATATGACATAGTTTAGGGTAATTAGTAGTAACAAACTATAGTTGAAGATAATCACGTGTTAAATGTATATAGTATAATAGAGATATGTGTAATTATCCCTTCATATTATTAGGTTGAATCAATTATCACAATGTTTGGATTGAAAGTTGAATGAAAATGAGAATGAGAAGGAAGTCATTCATGTTGATATATAATATTAAAAGAATAAATAATGTTTTCAACACGAAATAAGTTCACGAGAAAATGAATGTTGTATCTCTAACACGAAAGTTTAACTATCAGTTTAAATTTGGGATAAACGTTATTTTTGGACCCAAAGTTTAGCGTGAAACTCAATTTAATACTCCGACTTTTATTGTATTAGAGCTAATACCCATACTTATATTTTCAACCTATTCTAGTACCTACCGTCAACTCTCGTCAATTTCTCTGCGCTGAAAAAAATAGTTCACATGGCATCCACGTTGCAAAACTTACTCACTCTCGAAGCTGACATGGATATTATTTAATGTTGTATCTCTAAAACGAAAGTTTAATTATCAGTTTAAATTTGGGATAAAAGTTTTTTTTGGTACCTAAAGGTTAGCGTGAATCTCAATTTAGCACTTAAACTTTTATCGTATTAGAGCTAACACCCACACTTATATTTTCGACCTAATCTAGTACTACCGTCAACTCTCGTCAATTTCTCTGCGCTGATAAAAATAGTACACATGACATCTACGTGGAAAAACTTACTCACTCTCGAAGCTGACATGAATATTATTTAATTTTAAATAAAAAACAAAAAACAAAAATGAAACTCTCTCTCACTCTTGTGACCTTTCCCTCTCTCGCGATCACAGACCAGCGGTGAGTCACCACAGACTGAAATTACATCGGCCGCTGCAGCGGCAAAGCTGACATAACCACTTTCCCCAATTTTCTAACACCAACAAACAAAAATAATTTAACTGACCCAAACACCCAATAAATCATCCAAGATATTTTCCTCTTTGGATTTGCTGAGAACGAGCAAGAAAAGAAAATGGTATGAGTTTCATATAAATCTATATAGTTAAATTTGGTGATGATGCAATAGGTGTTGCCACATCATCTCTATTAGGAGTTTCTAGCTCTTTCATTGCTTGTCTCTTCATTTCTCATAAGTTACAATTGATCATCCTAATAACTAATGTTTATTACCAATAATTTTAACTATGACAATCACTATATATATAAGATATAGTATTATAGATAAAATTTCATATCTATACAATTTATCGATTACCATTAGCTAATAGAAGTTTAGAGAAATTGAAAAGTTATGAATCATTTTCTCTTTTTATTTCTTTATAATCTTCAATACATGTTCTTACGTTCATCATTTTCCTCTCTTATAGTCCCAATTCGAAGAACATCAACAAATTTGAAATTATATGAGCAAACTTTCATATTCTCAAATATTTCATACAATTCATTTTTTCTTTATTAATTATCAACTCTAATACATGTTCTTACTTTCATCATTTTATTCTCTTGCACTCATAGTCACAACTTAGAACCAAGTTGTTGCCTCAATTATGTGTGTTGCTCAACCTTATAATCTACAACATATATTTAATTACCAATGTTGTCTCTATATTTGTACATCATACAGTGGGTACTAGCAATTTCAATGCACTCCCACATATGCAAAGTATTGGCAGTGGGCAGTGAGATTGTAAAAAAGTGTCATGGCAGCTCCTTGGTAACAATGACCTTGGGAGACATTTTGCACTATGAACAAGATCATAAGGAGTGGAGAGTTGTATTGAACAAGTAGGTATGAGAGTCACTAAAGAAGGTGAGCAGAAGTATTGTACCAGGTTTAATGTTGAGCTACCAGCTCCACCCTTCCCACTTAAAAAAGTGTATTGCATATTGTTCTCTCTTTCCTGTTTTTCTTTCTATTTGTACATGGATGAAAGAATTGAGAATTATATCAGTAAACATTTAAATTTTTTGTTCTTTTATTTATATGAAATTAGAATCTAAATCATATTGCTACTTATAAAATTGTTGATTTTGTAGTGGAAACATTATTTTTTGCATACAAATATATTAACCTCATACAAAAATGAGCACTCTAATTGGGTTGTTGAGTATTAGAGTATTAATATACATATACGAGTTGATAAAAAAAAAACTACAATAGATATCCAATTCAAATAAGCATACAAATTTCATCAATCTTACATGTAATTGAAAATATATCGATTTTGAGGATATTATTCATTTTCTTGCACTTGAAGATTACATAAATCACATTCAACATGAAATTCATATCATTATATTCTTTAAGAAATTATTTCAATTTTTTTAAATTTTTTAATTTGATATATATTTTGTTTGGAATTATTTTTTATATATGCAATAAAAAATTATTTTATTTGAGAATTTATATAAAAATTGATATGAATAGAATTAAGAGTAAATACTTATCCTTTAAACAAAAAAAGACTAAATACTTAATTTTAAGAAATGTCATAATATTGTACCATATGATTTTTTAATTTTTTTTCTTGATTTTAAGTGTAATTTTTACAAATTTATCAATAGTTAATGTCATAATATTGTAACATTAATGTAGGTCACTAGGTTACTGGTCCGATTACTACTGCAGGTCGGGACAAGGTTGAACTTTCAGACGCTCTTGGGTCAGTTACTAAGCGGCGTAGGGTCATTGGGGAAAGCAGTGGCAATGTGACGGTTCCAAAAAACGGGGAGAAGGCAGGCTTGGGAGGTCAAGCCTGCCAAGATCAATGAGTCTTTTGATGTGGAACTGTCGCGGGGTGGGCAACCCGCGAACAGTTCAAGTCTTGCGCAATCTCGTGCAAGACAAGAAGCCTGACCTGCTGTTCTCGATGGAAACAAAGTCGTTTAAAGAAGGTTTGGAGTCGTTGAAAGTGAAATTAGGTTTGCACGGATGTATTGTTGTTGACTATGTAGGGAGAAGCGGCGGCTTAGCTCTATTTTGGGCTTATCGGGTCCAAGTATCCCCACTCGGTTGTTCTTTTCACTATATTGATGTGTTTGTTACTACTACTAAATAGGGTTCCTGGCGTTTCACAGGTTATTACGGTGATCCTGACAGGGCTCATAGGATTCGGTCTTGGAACCGGATTCGTCAACTTGCTCAGGTATCGGACCAATGCTGGATTTGTGGAGGTGACTTTAATGACCTCTTATTCGGGAATGAAAAGAGAGGTGATAACCCTCAACCTATGTCTTTGTTGTCGTCAACTTGCTCAGGTATTGGGTCTTTGATTTACATAGAGAGCATACAGTTTAATACTTTATGTTTGTGATGATTTATTGGATTATGTCATGTTCTTTGCTTCTATTGGTTTAGTTTATACTAATTTATCTCATGGCAAAATCTAGTTTCTTGTCTTATCAATATCAATTATATATCATGTTTGAGTTATGTCTTGATTATAAAAACTTAATTGTATAAGTGTAATTTTAATTTATGTAATGTGGTGTTGACTTCTTGTTAAGGTTGTTTGTTATAGTACCTAAGAGTAATCTTTTTTTAACTTTTACCAGCATCTCAATCTAACAAAAGTAAAGGGATTGTTATACCCAAAAAAAATACTTATTATTATTAATCAAGATGATTTTTATCAATATATTTTCGGTCAAATATTAACGTTAACTTGTAGTTGCAATCTCTGACCCGAATTGTTTTTATACCAAATAATATATGTTAGTTCATTGTTTGGTAAAAAAATAAACGGAACGATAGAAAATACTATTTGGATTACACTAATTTAATGTAAAAACTTAATACTGTTTGGATACATGTATACTTATAACTCTAATTATAATTTGGATAGCGCCGCATCACTTCCCTACTGCCACCTCATCAGAAAATAGATGGAATATGTAACAGTGTTTGAGCAAATACTATTTACACTATATAAACTTTCAATTGAGTACTACATTAACTAAAGTTTTAAATTGATCACTACTTATACCATTTAACCAAACTTTAATAACCAAATTTACCCTTGTCTCAAAAAAAGTTTGAAAACTAATCCAAAATTTCCACCAAACTTGCTAAAAAAATTTCCGCAGACATATGGAGGAATTTTTTAAAATTTTAAAAATACTGCAAGAAATATTAGTTTTTTAAAATATAATACCAAAATTTCAGTAAAAACAAATCTAAATATCTCAAAAAATATCCTCAAAAGTTTTCTCTTTTTAACTTTAGTAAAACCACTGGCCTTAAAGCACGAATAATGGTGACATTCAAATTGAGTTCTTATTTGTAATATTTTATTTATATATTATGCCACATAAACAAAGAAGCTCATCAAACCGGGTCATATTTGAGTCTTCTTTCTTCTCCAAATCCCAACACAATTGAACGGTTCAAATCTTTCCAAAAAAACACATGCACAACACATGTATAGATCATTTAATTTACGAAATATAATTTGGTAGAAGGTTGCCAATTTCAACTGTCACTTCTCACCCATTAACGGAGTCAAGATCAGCTCCAAATAATAAAAGAAATCGACATGAGTAGAGGATATGGTACAACTATGGAACCCACAAAATTAAACAAGACAATTCCAAGACGAGTATGTAAGAGTATGTGGTAGAATTAAGATAATTCAACTTTGAAACCCTTTCTTTGAAAGCCCTTATTTCTTTTCAAATCAATATTACTTTATAATCGAAGAAGTACGTCACTGATGGTCGGGAAGGTCGTCGGTGATCATCGCCACCAACAAATACAACCGCCGTAGAGTCAGTTGAAAAAGTACATCATTGATAGTCGTCACACAGTCGGTTGCCGACGACATTGCAAGTTTCGTCACAAAGAGCGACAAAGGTAGTCGTTTATGAGCACCGACGAGTCTAACAACAACTAAAAAAGTTACAACGTTGTTCCGTCGCTACTCATCATTAGCAACATAATGAACATTGTATTCGATGGAATATTACGTCGCATATTATTGTTCCTCTTATAATGTTGCCTTAACCTCTTCGGTTGCTTTCATGTCGTCTCTCGTGTCTTTGGACGCGTTGGCGGAGCCAGGGGTACGCTATCATAGGCCATGGCGTACCCCCAACAATATATATATCATGTATGTGCTTTGGTTACAAGAGTGTTTTTCGTATAGTGGTAAAAAAGTATAAACTAAAGGCTTGTGCCATGATTCAACTCAACCAAAAAATATATCATATTTGGGCCTAGATTTTGAATCAGTCATTTTCATTTTTATAGTTTTATGGGCCAAAACATAGACCAACTTTTTTTTTGGTAAGAACAAGAAAGCTAAACCGGCTACTCAGAGCCACGCATCACCAGGATGCTTCTCCGACCAGGCACTCATCTCGAATCCTCTTGCACAATCTGTGCCACAGCAGCCGAAGGCTGCTCAAAACAACACCAGCGACTCAAAGAAACCAAACCCATATTGGCTAATTTATCCGTAACACGATTGCCTTCACGATACCCATGACTAATAATGATCGTCCAATCCGCCGCCATAAGGACACGGATATCCTCACAGATCCTGGCGATATCCCAGCCACCAGTCACCGAGCCTGAGACCAGCTCAACCACAACCTTGGAATCAACATAAACCTGCACTTTCCTCCACCCCTTAGCCCATACATAATGAAGACCTGCTCTGAGCCCCTCCAGCTCCGCCACCAGGGCCGAACAGTGCCCAATAAAGCCTACAAAGCCCCCCAACCAAGCTCCATTACAATCCCTCACAACACCTCCAAAAGCAGCCAGACCCGGGTTCCCTTTACTCGCCCCGTCAGTGTTGAGAAGCACCCAACCATGAGGAGGAGGACACCAAGAAATCTAAGCCTATGTTCTCTCAACAGGAGGAGTTGTACACGTAGTCCAAGCGTCAGCCACAACCTTCGCCTCTCGAATCACCGCCGAAGGAAGATCATAAGGAATGGCATAATCGGGTTGCAATAATTGGCCACATCTCCAACGCCAAGTTAACCAAACAGCTGCCCCAAACAAATAACCCCATCTCAGGCCCATAACTGAAACAACAGCTTGCCCCACATTCCAATCGACCCAATCGCTGAGAGATAAGGAAAAAAAATGCACGGACAAATGATGTGGAATCACACTCTTCCACATAGTAGCAACCGCCGGACAGTCACGGAGGAAATGAATCCCGTTCTCAACCTACAGACCACACCAAAAGCACTGAGCCGAGTCCAACAAACCTCTTTGAAAACGGAGAAGAGATGTATGGAGCCGGTCATGCTTCGCAAGCCAAAGCAAAAAGTTCCACTTGAGAGGACCTTTAAACCTCCATAAATCCACCCAGCCCCTACTCGGGGGTCTCCAAGACCTGTTAATATAGTCATACACTGACTTTACCGAATAAGAACCAGATTTACGGAGCCGCCACACCACTCTGTCCGGATTGACCCTTCGGAGAGAAATCGGGATCCCAAGGACCTAATTCACCATGTCGGGAGGTAACCAGTGTCGGAGAAGGGCCACATTCCAACCCCATGAATCCAAGAGAAAATTTGAAACCTGCATATCAGATGGTAAAGGGGACTGTAAACGCTCGGCAATAGTGGTCTGACTGCACCAGACATCACGAAAAAAATTAATAGACCTGCCATCCTCAACCTGCATACTAACTTTTGATTGAGCCCAAACATTTACTTTTGATTAACCAATATATATGTAAGTTTTGGAATAACTTAGCCGGTACATTCAAAATGGGTGGGTTAGAATTTATGTCAGTGAAACTTAGCAATTTAATGTATTTTGCTTTCTTTTTAGTTATCCGGATACAACTTTAGAGCTAGAACCGAAAGATTTTTTTAGATTAGACCCAACCTATGTGGGGTACTTTTTTAGATTGATTGGTAAAAAAAATATGGTCGAAGTGGGCAAAACAATTGATATTACCATATAAAAAAAACACTAATTATATTTATGATCTTTGAATTAAAATAATTGACCTACCTTTCACTTTCTTTCTGGCTCCGCCACTACTTGGATGGGGTCGATATTGGGATCAGGAAAATGGTTTAGCTCAGAGCTTAGGGTGGGATTCTCCCTACTGAAGGCCATCTAATGCCCAAGTTAGATTATATTCTTGTATGGTAAACTAGTATTATAAGCATTTTATTAGTACATCCTTTCTATTTGTGTTACAATATCTATATGAAAGTTGATCCCCGACTTTTAAGTTGGTGAAGTCATCTTTTTCTTTTTAATATCAGCAAGCGTACTAACACCGAGATTCGAAACTGAGATCTCAAGAAACCGAGTAAAATCAATCATTTGTCCTACTAAGTGTTCGTGTGAGTGATGCCATCTTCTTCAGACCCTGCCGAGTTGAGGCTTTTGTGGATCCCCGATGTGCTACCCAACTTGCGAACTAACCCATTATGATTGGTGCTTGTCTGGTTAGAAATAGAGACAAACGTTTGCTTGATCTAGCGTTTTCTTGAGAAGGTGAATAAACATTGATGAGGAGACAACTTTTCCTCTTATGTTCCAAGACAGCAAATTGATAAATAACTGAACTGAGATAAACACCTAACTTTGAGATGACTCTAAACAATGAAATGAAAATGGTTTATTCAATCATGAAATAAGAACCACCAGCACCAAAATGTTTACATGAATAGGAACATCCAATAACACTATTTGTAGCTGCATAAAGTTACAATCACAAATGATCAGGACACACCAATTTCTACATCCACCAATTGTTTAAAACAAACCCATTTACTTTTGCCTCTTGTATATTTTGCTCAAGAATGACTTCAACACTGCTTGAACCGCCTTGCTAGGATGAGCTTCTATGGAGCTCACCAGCTTCTCGTAGCTCTTGCTCTCATATTCCGCAAACACACCCTATCAGATTACACAATGTTATTTTAAGTTTCCTTGACCCCGAAAACAAACATTTAACTATTTTTCAATGCAAAATCTTATGTAAGATCATGTTTGTAGTTGTACCTTGAGATCAAGCTCATTGTAGAGGGCTTTCACTTTCGCGACATTGGATGGGTCCTGTTTTCCATAGTTCTCCTGGAAAAAGGAACAAACACATCTTCGGTGAGCAAACTTTTACCATTCTCAATTGAAATATCACAATGCATATACAGGGGACGCCACTCTTACGTTCAAAACTTTCTTTTGTTCCTCGTTGCAAAGCTCCAATGCCTTCACAACTATCCAGGAGCACTTGAAATCTTCAATATCTGTTCCTATCTGATAGCACAACAAACTTGCATAAGAATCCCAACTAACCTTGCCAAGAGTTGAAGAAACATCACGCTGAAACTCACCTTGCCGATTGTCTCTGGATCACCATAGCAATCCAAATAATCATCCTATAAAAGAACAGCCAGGCAGGTTAGTGGTTCAGATTTTAAAAACATATCACCCAAGCTAATCAAGATTATTAATTCATTCAGTCACTTGTACCCCAGTTTAGGAATAAAATAAACGAAATAATTGTACTTAACAAATTATTAGTAGTGCACACTGGTCTGTTGCTAAAACTGATCTTTTAGATGATCGGTTTCAAATACTTTTTACGTGTCTCCAACCATGGTAATGGAATGCTTTTGTGGAATAAACACTACTAGCGCCCAAAATATTAAACGTTTGAGTGTCTCTCACCTGCACTTGAAAGTAGATCCCCATATCAATAAGAGTGTTCTTTACATCAACATGATTGTCAAGATTTTCACCCGCCATCAGCAGAGCACACGCAACCTACATAAAACAGAGTACAAATGGTAAACAGTCAATTATAAAGGTTACAATTTTCCAGCATTGTAAATCAAACAAAACTGCAAAGACATAACAATTTTAAGAGAAAACCATGATATGACTATCATTACTAAGATATATAGCATGTACCCACAAAAATGTCAGGTGGGTTTCTCACTGTTACTTTCTATGAAGCACAATATACAGTTCTCAGGCCACCAGCTAAAATATGCATTACAAATTTATAATATATCGAACATAAGACACGAGGTAGATATGTCTAGCAGGGGACTATGTCTTTGCAAAGGCTTATTCCGATTTAAAGAACACCAGTCACAAGTAACCAGGGTGTGCCATGACATTATAATTTTACTCACTGGAAGGTAAAATGAGTAGTAGGCAGTCTTGTATTGGACAATGCGGCGATGCCTGCAAAACAAATAAAAAGAGATCATCTTCTAGGAAAAGCAATAAGGAACAAGCCTTACAACTTAACAAATTAAACAAATGAAATTTTGATATAGCTCGCATCTTAAGGTTTATCACCATCACACCATAGGAAAAGGAAATTCTTATGAGTGTGTAGTAGTCACTTGTCACCAAAAAATCCAATAATCTCATTCAATTTTCCAGAATTTGTATAGTAAGAAGGGAAGATTAATCTTTTTCAACTTTCAAGACAACCTAAAAAATGACTTGATACGTAATTTGACACCTTCCTAGCAAGAAAAACTAGCATAATGACATGTTGAAAGCAGACTTAATTTGCAGAAAATAAGGCCATTTGCAACAAGTATTCTTAAAATAGGTTAGGTTGTACTTCTTTTGTAGTCATAAAACTTGTGCAAAAAGTTGGATTATGAACATTTGAGATATATTTCTAAACATGATTGACTCACAGTGACAAGGTGTATTTGGACAAATCTTTTTCTCCTTCAAGTGTTGTAATCAAGTCGATCATCTGACCAGAAGCTGTCTGAAACTCCACCTATGTTGAGATGACAATGATTAGCATCTGGCGTATATAAACAATAAAAGTGATTGTCATAACAAAAATATCAAGTCCTTACCTCATTAAACAATTCTAGAAGATCTACATAGTAAGGCTTTGATCGAAAGTGCTTCTTGAGAATCCTTGGAATATGGTTGCGAAGCAGAACACCATCATTTGCTGCGATCAGACCTACCTGCAAAGGATAGATTTTACACATCAGCTGATTTTACTTGAAATGACAAAAAAGAAATAACTGTGAAACACTCAAGCATGCTACTATTGATACAAACCTGGGGAACTCTAAACCAACAGGGTTGACCACGCCTTGTGTGGGAGTTATCCATTATATCATCTAAAACTAGAAAGTATGCCTGAAGCTGAAAAGTAAAATGATGGCACAAAATTGTAAGATTATCAAGTCATTAGAAGCAGAATGTTAAACCAGCATTTAAACAAAGAGTCTTCAGCAAGGAACATGAGTGGTTTTCTATAGTCATACCCATTCGATACACCAACCAAGAGCGCTTGCAAGAACAATTTCATTCTCAGATAATTCCTGTCCTTCCTTCAACAATCTGCAGCTGTCAATAACAGACAGTCCCCGGTTGAGCTTTCCTGCAAGAGAATAAAATCCATAGCTTATTCAGTAAGATAAAGTTGTTAAAACAAGTCGCGTATCTTCAATCTGTTTCAAAGCCTTTGAACAACTTGATAAGTTCCGGCATAAACACTTTTGGCACTAAGTTGCTTAGATAAAACATATGATAAAATGCTCAGTTCCCACCTCCAGGCACATTGTAGTCCAGCATCTGTAATAGATAGAGCAAAAATGAAGTCAGTTAAACCAAGTAAATGGTGCCACAAAAAAAAAAAAAAAAAAGAGGTATAAAATGGAAAATCATTTAATGAGTTGGTAATAAGCAACTATTCAGCATTTAAAAATTCTCAGTAAATCTTGAAACACATTACATAAGATCTAGCAAACACAAATACTCCATATGTATACCACACACTCCTCAGGGGGGGACAAGTATTTTCAAATTGACAACTTCTTGCATTCAATGTGGAAAAAAAAAAAAAAAAGCCCAAGTAGGCAAGACCTTTGTTTCAAGCCAACAAAGGGTCATGATTCATGAAGCTGATCTATGAGCATAGGTAACCTTCTATACAAACAAACAAAGTTGAGGAATTTAATGACTTTTTTGCTATCATTCATTGTGATGTGAAAGACCCAAAGCATCACTTTACTTGAGGTAGGTGGGTACCATGAAAATGAACTAGATCCCCTAGGCATATAAACAAATGTGCACAACTGAATTGAAGACACTCTCAAGCTCAAAAGGTTTACAAAAATCTCACTCTACATCTAAAACAAGTAACAAACACCAATTCAGTCCATTACTCTCTAATTCAATTTTTTGGGTCCTTGTTAATCAAGCCAACAAAAGAGACAGCATTTTCAAGTTCATGACACAAACTACACACAAGAATCAAAATCAAAGTTAGTGAAAAGGTTAAACATTGAACATTACACTGAACACTGAATCACACAAAAAGCAATCTAAGCTCTGCAACATTGTATGATTGAAGCACAAAGGAAAAGAGAAAGACCCATACCTGCTCGACCCATTGACGAGACTCGTCCGAGAACTCGAAAGCTGGGTCCTGAAGCAGGTCTGATTTGAGCTCTGAGTACACCTTCAGGAACGTTGACTTCAGATCCGCCATGGTCAAAGTGAAAGCACTTTGCAGAGAGAGAGAGAGAGAGATAGAGAGAGCTTGAAACGAAAATCCAATTGGGTATGAGATTTATAGAGAAAACAGAGGAAGAGGCAGAGATTTGAGTGAAAGGGACCAATTGGCCCATGATTTTAGCAACATCTGTGACACACTACTGTGCTACCATTACCAAGCTGCTGATTCAATCTCGAAAAACCATAGGGGCTGAATTTGAGAAAAATGACGGTTTTGCCACTGAGCACACATGATTTTTCACCGTAAAATTAGATTCCGCAAGTGACACGTTTATTTTGCGTCTTTTGATTTCTTCGCAGTGCTCGTTTTGGCATATCGTCTTCCGAATTTGAATTGTTGATTTGTGTGGAAATTTAACGTATATGTACAACGGCTATAAAATAATTGCTTTAGACTTTCGAATCTTTTGATTTAAGTTACAATTACTTTAATTTCTAGAACACTGTATTTTATACACACGTGATAGTCGTGTGGTTAAGTAACATTTTCGCGCTTTACTTGTGAAACAAATGGTTAATGGTTTGCTTTTGATTATATGCATTCATGGTGGATTTGTGGGGTAGAATATCTTCATTTATAGTTGTATTCTTTGCTTTTAGGCCTAAAATGGTAGAGAATGGATCTTTGAGAGGATGTCAAGCTTTTAGCAAACCTAGTGGATGCTTGTACTCCCTGCCCATCCAAATAACTCAAGCCTTTTTTTAACTCTCCAAAAAAGAACAGTTCACCTTTTTAATTCGGTGGTACATAAAATTAGTTTAAAACCATACATTACAAAGACGAGTAAATAGATAAAGTAGATCTATTCAAGTCAATTATCATTTTATATTAATGTACCACAAATGTAGTTATACCAAATTCATTTAAACCATATGATAATAATGATAATCATGATACACATGGGAAATGGGGAAATTACCATTTCCAACCACCTTTCATGTGAACAAGTTGAAGATTTAGTAGAGTCAACCAACATGAAAAGGGTCAACCTTAGTTTGGTTCCTTATAGTTTGTATAATAGAAAATTTACGCTCATTTCTTTATGGGTATGGTCTTAGAGATCCTGTTGACCAATAATCACTAACTAGCATAGTGGATGCCCATCTAAAACTTATCTTTGGAGTATTGACCAACATTTACAAATGCATTAAATATTGTGTTTGCCTTTTTTTATTTGAAGGCACAATTAGTCCGCGTCAAATTTAAAATTTGAATTTCAGAATTTTTACGTATCAGTTATCAAATCATCGTTCACTAAACATGTTTCATTTAAAATAGTATATTTATTACACATAAATAAAATTTAACTTTTGGAGATGCATTTTTGTCGTTACTAGTTTTGTCACGAGAAACATGTTCATAGATCGATTTTTAAATTGATGGTCAACTTTACGATAGAATGGATATCAACCAATTGCAAATTCTTGTGAAAAAATAAATAAGTGAAACTAATTAATTTTAACTTTAGAAGGTGCAAATTTTCGTTACTAGTTTTTTCACGAGAAACATGTTCATGAATCAGTTTTTAAAATAATGGTCAACTTTACGATGAAATGGATATCAACCAGTTGCAAATTTTTGTGAAAAATAAAATATTAAAAGTGAAACTAATTAAATTTAATTTTGAAAGGTGCATTTTTGTTTGTTACT